>VSDK01014799.1:70418-86069 GCA_009767595.1 Symbiodinium kawagutii
GGAGAGGTGGGTGGCGGCGAGCGACCGCCAGCGGGGGCTCGCAGTTAGTTGCGAACGGTTACCGGAAGGGGTGGGAGAGGTTAGTTGCGAACGGTTATACCGGAAGATGGGGAACGGTGCGTAGGTGCGCGAGGGGGGTGGGAGAGGTTGGTGGCGGTCGGTGAGCAACCTGCTACTTTGAGGTTGGCATCTAAATGGAGGTGGTACATTGGGCCCGGGTTGGAGCCTCAAACGTGCTTATCAGGTGGTCTAGCGCGCAGTGCTTGATGCACGCGTTATGTTGGACCTATTTGAGCTTATGTTGGGCCCAAGTTGGGGTGATGTTGGTGGAGCATTGGGCCCAAACTCCAATTTGGGCGCTCGTTGGGGCTGCTTATGTTGGGCCCTTGTTGGGCTTATTGGGCCTTATTGGCATCTAAGTGGGTGTGAAGTAGGTGGTACATTGGGCTAGGATTGGAACCTCAAACGTGCTCATCAGGTGGCCTAGCGCGCAGTGCTTGATGCACGCGTCAGGTTGGGCCTATTTGAGCTTATGTTGGGCCCAAAGTGGGGTGAATTTGGCAGAGGATCGTCCTTACAGGCCCTAAACAGTCCTTAGGCTATTTCGTGCCACTGTGCGATTTTCGCAATAGCCACAGAGACAGCGCAGCAGATGAAATTCCAATGGAAAAAAGGCCCGCGCGAGCAGGGAGATTTGAAAGGGATTGAGGGAGAGGTTGCTGCTGATATGTTTCATGTTCGTTAGCGATGATTGGTCGGTATTTTATTTTCTAGTCTAACTTCTACCTTTTTGCTTTTGGGTTCTCCGGCCCCACCTTGTTTTTTTGAATTTAATTTCTTGTAGATTCATGATGATTTTACGAAAGCAAATTTAAATGTTTTGCTGGAACGAGGTCAGCCAGACAATTCTTCAGGTATACGGAACACCTAGTTGCTTGAGACAAATTGGTGAATCTTACCGGCTCCCTCATGTTTTACTGCCGCCAAAACAAGGCCGCCCAAGTCTAGCTTTCATTGCCGCTGGACAGGAGCGGGCTCAGTGGGGCGCCTGGACTGGCTATCCGAAGAAGGCGCGAATGAATGGTGGTGTCGCATGGTGGTTTGTTAAAAGGGGTACCGCCAAATTGGTTTTTCATGATTTGGAGTGGTGAACCGTCCATTTTTTGGGATTTGTATTGTGAGAAACACCCACATAGCTACCTGGCAAAAACAAAATGGTTAAGCCAGATGCGTGCTGAAAACACGGATGGCAAAAATACAATGAAATATTGGATGGATTTCGTGCTTTCGCCAGCTTCCCAGTAGATTCTTGCTATCCCAGCTTTCCAAAAAGGTCGGCCACTAGTGGGGCATGTGTCAAGTGCTGAAATTCCAAAGCCAACCCATCATTACTACAGGTACTCCCAGGTACTTCTGGTTCTGCTGCTGCTTCTGGTCTGCTGCTACTGCTGGTTCTGCTGGTTCTGCTGGTTCTGCTGGTTCTGCTGGTTCTGCTGGTTCTGCTGGTTCTGCTGGTTCTCTGCTGCTGCTGCTGCTACCTCACCATTTGCCGATGCTACCTCACCATCCCTTGAACCTCGTTCCCAAGCAGCGAGGTTTGGGTCGTCAAGCAGCGCTCGGATGGACCGTGCTGATTGCCAGCTTGGTGCTGGCAACGTTGACTATTCAGCCTCGTAGAAGCGTCGCCTTCGTTCTCCTGATTTTTTTGGGAAAGACCAACTCGGATCTCAAAACATTCAAATTTCTGCGGTATCAGGAGATCATAAGGCAGCATTGCGCGCAAGAGGCCTGTGAATCCTGCGCGCTGGGTGTTAGCCCCAGGCTCATGGATGTGCAGCAAAGAACCTCGCATCCAAGAGTGAGAGTAGGAGAGGAGTACGCAATAGTACCCATTTTCTTGAAAGAAATGCATTGGCCGCGTTCCCATTTGGCCGCATGCTTTGGAGCCAACGGACGACATGACTGCGCTGAAAAGACCGAAGTCCTGTGCTCATCGATCTTGGTCGACTACAGTTGGCGTCGAGCCAAAATCTATTGTTCTATGATGCGTTTCCATGATTGTTTGACCCCCGGAAGATCAGATTGATCAATGCCGATGTTGAGACATTTGTTACTGGGTTTCCTAAACAGACACAGAGAATGATGTGTTTTGGCCCGGCAGCAGCAGCTATTCGGAACAGGTTATCAGCCGATTGCCGCCCTATGACGGTTCACCTCGGTTCATTGCTTGTCGCAAAGAGCTTGGCAATCTTTACACCTTCAGTTTTTGGCTCCACTGAGAAAAGGCCAATTTATTGGTACCCAGGAGCAGCAATAAGGTTTTGGCAAGTGGCCAGTGTGCTAGACCACAATCGCTAGAATGATAGTTTTTTGTTTACATGCATGCAGTGTATTTCACAAACATATCATCCCTTCTAAACACATCTTTCCCATCTCACAAATATTTTTGTTTGAAAATTCAAGAAACACACACACATCACTAGAAGGAGTGGGCGTCTCTAGTTGGTGAAGTTAGTCTAGCGCGAGATTGTAAGGTGATAATTCGAAAACATCGAACAAAGGGTGAAGTCAGCAGCTCTCTTTGCAGTCTGCAGAATGGTCTGTGCATGATAGAGTTGATGCTCATGAGTGGAATCTCTTCACCAGGCCTTCTGAATGAATCTACACAAGTCAGAATCGAAGCTCTGACGAGACGTCGAGCTATTTGGTGGTTTCTTGGCTCCTAGAATTCTCAAGAAAAGAACTGAACAGGAAACTGGTGATGTCAGTGATGCTTTCACAGATTAGGGAGCAGATTGCGCGTGAAGATGCGATGATACGAGGCTACACCTGGCCTTGGCTGTATCCGTAGGCCCCTTCAGATCCCTGGAGTAACAATACAGCAATGGAAGAGCTGGGTATTTTTTGTAGCTTATCTTCATGACCATAGAGCTTTGTTTCCTGCACTTTGGTGCTTCCTGAAGCAACAACCTTGTGACATTGGAGTATGTAGCATTCCTTCTTGAGATCAAAGTTTTCAGCCCAAACACAAGAACTACACTTTTCTTCTGCCAATACATTATATATGCTCTGTATGGTCACTGCATGTTGTGTCATGGACCCGAGTTGGCTTCTGCCTTCGTTCTTTCAGCAGCCGAACATGTTGTTTGAATCAGCAGCTGTTTGTTTTGGCTGTTTCTGGGACATAGTGTATTGAGTTACAACCTCACACAGGTGGCAGTCCTTTAAATCACTTCTCAATTTCCATGCTTCTTAATCTCGCCAGTGGTGCCTTAGTCTTCTTGGTTCAGATCATGGGACTCTCACTGCATGGTATCAGACAATCCAATTCGACTGAATTTGAGAAGTTGTTCATCATGCCTTGCAATTCCAACCACTCCAGGCCCTAGATGGCGCTAGTATCATGATGTATCAGGTGGATGTCTCGAACCTGTGTGTATATTACGGGAGGGTCGTGCAAGGAAACAAGTGAGTAATGGCCACGACTCGACCTGCACCTCGGATATTGGCACTAAGAAAAGTGCAGGGCAATCTCCATTACTGGACCAGCATTCAGTCCCTACTTTTTGTTCAGCAGTAGTAGCTATTGAGGAAGTGCATTTCAGAAGGCAGACAAGGGCTGTTGGGTCACATGCAGTTTGGCTGAGGTGATGTCTCGGTTTGGTGTTGGTTTGTCCCTTTGGTGTCTCGCTTTGTTTGTGCGGGTGACAGAAAGTAAGGGGTTATTCCCCTCATAGTTTTTGTTCTAGTGCAACCACGACCAAAGAGTTTTGCCACTATTGACACGTGGTTTGAGAAATAACTGCGTGCCAACGATACACAGAATTCAATCGAAGATTGCTGAACGAGTGCCCACGACAATCATGGCCTGTTTTATGTGGAAAATGGCTGACCTTAGCCTGGTCGCCAATCTTCAAATCGCTATTCATGGTTTGGTGATGTCTGCTGACTACTCGAGTGGTTTCCCCTCTTTCGCTTCGAAAGGGTAATGCCTGGTGATGGTTTTGAGTCCGATGTTCTGGCCCCAGACATGAAAGAATCAATCCAGCTTTATCATGCACTAAATTCTTACTCTGAAGACCCTGGCTATCCAACAGATTCTGATGAGAGAACGGAGGATGCTGCTTCATTGCAGTGACTTAGGAGATCTTTGGAGGGTCAGCTGTTTCTTCTGGAAATGTCCTCCCCAGTTAGGCCATTTCTCTTGTGAAATGGGCGCTGCGGAACGAGGTTTCTGGAGAGCTCCAGCGTGGCACCACCATGTTTGCAGTGGATGTCGCTCCTTTACCAACTTCTGACATCGGCCCTCATTGTGGCATTGTGACTTGGAAAGATATGGGGTAGAGATCCCATGATGGGAGATATACAGCCACATACAGCACATATTCTCAAACAAAGACTCTAAGCAATATTGTTTGCGAAGCGTTCACGGAAAATGATTGTGCCATGATTTAGAAATTGACATTAAGAAATACACGCTATGCTGCTATGCGTAATGATGTGCATCGTAATGCAATGATGTGCATGAAAAAGCTTTACTGCAGAAAAACGAAGGAAGGAAGGGTTTACCGGCAAACTGTGTTTCAAAAGCAAAGCAAACAAGCACAACTTTTCTTAATCAACATGCCTGACGGTTCGTAGCGTTCACCAGCTGGTCCATGAATGACTAAGCAATGGTTATTTCATGGTTTACCAATCCTTCTCAAAGTCTCTCTTTGATCAAAGATATGGTGGTTTCTCCACAGGTGGCAGGTTTCCCGCGCACTTTTCCGGGCCTCCTAGCCGACAAAGCAGATAGGGCCACGACAACTTCAAGAACAACAGAAACCTAAGAAACTTGCGGGGGTTTCTCAGAATTGGGAACCAAAGGCATTACAACAATGCATGGTGGTTTCTCAGAATTGGGAACCCAAAAAACACTAGTTGGTTTATTACTATAAATGGTGAACATTGGATGATTTGGGGTATCCCTATTTTGAGAAACCACCAATTGCAAACAGATTACACAATGAACACATATCAAACTTGGCAAAGAGTAAGATGAAAGTTGACAAACATGGAGGCAACGTAAACTCCAAACCATTTCAACCCCCTTAGTACTTGGACTCCCGAAACACTTTCTGGTGTACATCAAGACACTGCCTCTCAGACTTGACCCAAAAACAATATCAAATGGCAGCATCCTTCATACATAGTCCCGAACTTAAGGCATGTTTATCATTTTTGGGTACTTCTTGGGCACTGAATCACTCAAAGACAGATGTGAGCTTGATTTAATCAGTCGGCGGTAAGGCGGCGCCCAATCCACCACTCGTCAAACACAAGCCAGTTGCTGTGCAAAAGAAGCGTTTTTTTTGTTGCTTCTTTAGACAATCTTCAACTTCTATTCCTTTCCTGATACTGTCAGGAAAGGCTGAGTAGCAAGCAGCTGTGGCAAGAATAGTTCCCAAGGAGTAAAGCTTTGAATCAAACACCTTCCCAGTGGGCAACCGCCTGGAAGAGATTTCGCGTGATGCAGGTGCAGTTTTTTTTCATCCTTCGCGGGAGGATGCAAGGAAAGTCAACGATTTTGATGGAGTACATGTGAAGAAGAGGTTTTTTTGCCTTCTGAGTTGGTGTGAACTTATCCTGAGGGATGATAGGAGTGATACGATAGATCCGAGCCCCTATGCAGAAGAGGTTTGATTTTTTTGTTTATCAATTCTTAGACGCAACCGTTCCTGAAATTGGGAGTGTTTTTGAGAGAAGAGTCCGAGGTTTATTGTCGACAGTCGCACTATGAGCCAGCAAACTACTCATTTCTATCACAACATGGAGGTGTGTGCTACAATAGTTTTCACGGTTGAATACCTACTGTGCCTTGGAGTGATTCAGAGTTTGACATAGTTTTAGATAGTTTTAGATTAGATAGTAGTTTTAGATGGTTTTAGATAGATTCAAGTTTCAATTCAAGCGCTTCACTTGATAGTTTTCTTGTCAACTGTGCCTTGGTCAATGTGAGATGGTGGACCGGCTCACTGCCACTTTCAGGCGAGCGTACAGCTGCGTGGAGTCAGAGGTGGATGTGGATTTGATGCACCCCTTGTCACGCTGTAGAACGCGCATTTGGCTTATGTGTTCCCTTGCCTCGATCTTTGATGCCATCTCGCTCATATCACTGTATCTGGATGTTTGCATTACATCCAATGTTTTTCGGGGAGTTGTATCCCTACGGCTTCTTCGTCTATTCACCTTATTCCGACTAGAACGAAGACACAAATTCTTTTCGCCAATCTTGATCGTGGTCTCCAACAAACGGATTGAACTTGGGGCAACTTTAGGAATTGCAGGTTTGCTGCTACTGGTGTCTTCCACTTTGATGTACTATGTGGAATCTGCAGTGAACCCACAGTTCAACAGCATTTTGGCATCCATGTGGTGGGGCACCGAAACGCTAACAACGGTTGGCTATGGTGACATCGTTCCAGAGACTCCGTTCGGCAAAGTGTTGGGCTCTGTCGTTGCTTTTGCCGGTGTTGGCTTGTTTGGGCTGCCAGCTGGAATCATTTCTTCGGGCTTCGCAGAGATTTTCAGCAAAGGAAACGACTCCTGGCGGCAAGCGTGGCTGCATCCCTAAGACCCAAGAGGTAGGGGCCAAATGATTTCTATCCTAGAAAAATCTGAGAAATTCAGCGCTCGTGACAAGCATAGAAAATATAGAAACCCCTTTGTTGTTTCTAAGGATAGCTTCAAGTGTCAGCAGCTCGAAGCAGACGTCAGTCGCTTGCTGACATTGCAAAAAGACGTCCTCACAGAGCTTCAAGGCCTCAGATCTGAAGTTGCGGCCTTGAAAAACCAGCAGAGTTGGAAGGCTGGGGACAAGGAACGCAGGACATAGGCTCGAGAGGACGGTTGACCAACCATCTGACCTGGAGAATAATTTTTCGAACCGACCAAAGGCCTGGATTTACCATGACCAGATCGCTGTCAAAGTACAGTGCGGCAAGACAAAGATTTTTGCGGACAAATTTTAGTGACAAGGTGAAATGGTAGAATGTTGGAGCATGTCGGAGCATGTTGGAGCAAGAAAAAGAGAGAGAGAGAGAGAGATAGACTGAAGCGGGGAAGGATAGCACCAGGGATGGAGAGCGAAAGTGGTAGGAGGAAAAGACTTGAGAGACAGTAGAACTATGCTTACGCCACAAGAACGATATCTGCGAGGTGCTCGAAATCGGTTTCTGTCACAATAGTCCACAACCATAGGGGGCACTTGAAACTATCACTACCAGTGTACGAAGGCCCCAAGTGTTGCCGCTGGCAATTCACATGGAATTGCGCACTTTGGTGTGCTCGTTCAGGAAAAATCCAAGGGTAGCTAAGCCGTTCGCTGTTTTTTTCTAATTTTCTACAGCAATCGGTGCAAGTTCTCAAAGTAGCAGTTTGGCTGGAGTGTTGGCATGTGTTGTGAATGCCGGGAGGCATGGCTGAGTTTTTTTCAGATAAAGTGAGACTGTCATGAGGGTGCTGATGCGCAGAATCTCGTCTTGCCCTTGTGAGAATGGTGTTTGGAGAAGCGGAGTTTCCATGTTTTGTAGCACTATGTCCATCTATGTCCGCAAACACTCCCACAATGCCCGGTCGCATGTCCTTCCTGACCTGGATGCATCTCACCCATATCAAGTGGAACGGTTGTGGATAGTTTTGCAGACGAGTGACGGAGACACAGTGCCACATAAAAGTTGATCTCAGAGTGAAACTTTGAAGAGTTTTGATGTTAGAACTTTGGAGTATTCATGCCTGCTGTGTTTTCTATGCTCAAGACTCGTCGGATAGGGCAAGAGCTTCCCTGCCTGCTGCCTGCCCAAACTATCCTCTTCTCATGATGGATTTGCCATGGCTCCAGGAGGCGTTTCAGACCGCAGCGGATGCTCTGAGCCACGTGCTTCTCTCTTCGAGCCAAGAAGAGAATCAGATTGCAGATTCGCAAGATGATTTCAGAGGACAAGTCATCTTTTTGAAACTTATCTTCAGTTTTGCGAACATTTTAAGGCGGTAATGGCAGAAAATCGTTGACTGCTGCTTGTTCTGGAATTGTGTTCGGGCTCCATGGCCACCAAGGAAGCAGAGCCTGACTCCTCGCTCGGAGTTGTGGCCACACTTGCCGAGTCAGGCAACACGCATTGTGGAGTCTATCCGAACGCTTGGATCAGTTGTGGCTGCCTGGTGGCAGTCCCTTCCCGTGTTCCAAAATTCGGTGACAGCACAAAGGTCATCACAACAGCTGTAACAATCACAAGAATGACAAGAAACAACAGCAACCATTGCTGCGAGTTTCGCACGAGCCGGGTTTAGTATAGATAGTATAGAATCTTTGCTGTGGCCTGCCTTTGTGTTCAATATTCTTCATATCAGTGCAAACGCACACATGAATATGTATATGTTCACTGATCACACAAACACATATGTAATCATACGTAGATATGTACGTGAATGTTCACTGATCGAAACATGTACAGACTGTATAGATCTCATTGAAATGAACACATGACAGATGGAGTCCTTGGCCTAACTGATTGCTTGCCACGAGACTTCTGGAGTTCTGCTGGGCTTAGGTCGCGAACAGCTCCGGCAACGCTTGGCCCATTTTTCTTGAGATGGATGGGGTCCAAATGCTGGTAGAGGCACGGGGCAGCACTGGTTTGCCGCAGGGGTTGAGATGGCTTGGGACCAAAAAACGTCTGATCTTTGCATCTGGCAGGCAGTGTTGGCGTGGGAGACACCCTCGCAGATCCGGATACAAACATGGCAGACACTGGCCATGTTGGGGCAGAATCTGAAGGGTGCCTCCCTGACAGACTTCCTCAATGATCCAGCTCTGCAGCGAGTGTTCAGCGAAACGCCTGAGTTGGAAGGAGTCTGCTTTGACTACTACGTTTCATTCATCCGAACTTTGTCGCAAAGGACCGATTGCCTGCGCTGCCTGCAGGTTTAGGCTGCATTTCTTCATGTTTTGTTCAAGCCATGTGGTTGGGCGACAGAGCACTGATGGGTTTTGCATGGCTTTGCTGTTTGCTCCTGATCAGGATAGACTCAGAGACCGCTGGAGCGTTTGCACAGTGCGACTTCGCCCTGATCCAACGGGCAATTGAGCTCACTTGCCACAAAGATGGCATGGTGAGAGCTACGGCTAGGACATCTTATATGACGTTGCTGAAGCTCCAAGATGAGCATGTCCAAAAGGCAGGGCGTTTGAACATAGTTGTCAAAATGCTGCTTTGTTCCATGCAATTCGACATCTTTCGCACTGGCGTTGACAGTTGGATGCTTTCACAGGCAGCGATGAAAGTCGCCAAGACATCGAAACTCGGCATGCAGCAGCACTTTTAGGACTTGATGGATGGCCTGGGAAAGATTCCGGTTTTGCTACTGTTGCCAATGTCTTGGAACCAATGAAAGGGTGCGCTGATCCATTCATGGCATGCCACCAAAGCTTGATTTCTATCTTCAATGACAGTCTCTGGGTACTCCCAAGTATTTCATTCGAGTGAGACATGCCATGACATGCTTCCGTTCCACCGAGGCTGCTCCCGCTTCTCTCGCAGCTGTTGATGTCCCAGTGGCAGGCTGCTGTGCAGGCACTGGAGGATGGCAAGAAAACTGCCGTCCGACACCTCCTCGAAGACGAGGAGGAGTTTGTGTCTGTCAGCAGCACAAATCACAGGAAATTGATGGAACTTGCAGGACATTGCTTATTGATCTCATATTGAAGCTTGCTTTTTGTGCAACCTGCAGGAGACGCTCTCCCATTTCGCAGAATTAATGAAGCTCGGAATAGTCGAGCTCAACGACGCCATCTGCCAACTTCTATGTCGCATGTTGGTGCGGCAAATGGGCAGTTTGGTCGAGACCCCGATGTGGAAAATCCACGGGACGAAACTGAGACTGTGCACAGTTCGCTTTCCCATTTTTGCCAGCACCTTTTCCCATTCTTATCCTTGTTTCCCCGCTTTTTTCTTTGCGTTTTCAGCTTCACTGCTGAAAACTTGCAGCTCGGATTCCACCAAGGGAGTCTCCGGTCCACGACATAATTGTTCCGCCACCTGCGCCGACCCCACCGGACTCGCCAGCAAGTGTTTCCACTCGCGAGCCATCGGGATCAAATCTGGCAAATTCCGAGGCCGAAATATATGCACAAAATTGCACATGCATCCATGCAGCATGGTGCAGAACCAGAACATTGATCATTGTTCCATTTTGTTCCAGAAGTTTCCCAGTTTGAAGTTGTGACATTTGGTTCTTTTTCAGTTTCCAACCTGTGTGACTGGCGGTGGCTGCGCTTTTCCTGGCAGGAGCTTGGTGATGGCTCTCGCTGCAAGGCCTCAACGCCTGGCTTGGAACAGGCATTGGCTGCGCGTGCCCTCGCCAGCTTTTGCAGAGCCATGCGGGAGGCGCAGGTGCCTGGCGTGGTAACTCCGCTGCTGGAGCTGCTTGGCTCCAAGATTTGGTGGTGCGATCGTTTGTGGCAAGCATGACGTGATTGCCATGCGACTTTCTGAGATTGAATTTTCTCAGTTCGTTGTTGGAAGATCTTGGAAATGTTGGAAACCATTGAGTTGTATTTGTATGCATTTGTCCTATCTTACAGGAGAAAAAGGTGCAAAAACTTCGAAACCTTCCGGACTGTTGAGAGAGTTGTGGTTTGGATGGCTGTGGTCCCCAAACATCGCCGTGTGCAATGCGTGATGGTGCTGAAGGCTCCTCTTGATGCCAGCCGTGCCCGCTGCAATCGTTAGATTTGCCATTGGTGACTGCATTGCTGCCCCTCAGGCGCTGGGAAACAGACATGGATCTGTGGATGCTATGCAAAAGATAGTGGGGCCCGGCCATGGGCAGTAGGGCTGTTGAGTTTGTAGAGTCTGGGTGGTGCAGGGCCGTGCGTCAGTGGACGTGGAGTTGTCAATGTATCGGTGGACTTCAAATGGGTTTTCGAGGCTTTGTGCATCCTTCTGTGGACCTCTGGTGCGGTGGTGTGGGGTGAAACTTTTGGTGTGAAGTTGGGTACGCTGTCGATGCTGGGTGTGTGTCTTCGGAGGGGGGGGTTACTCCACAGTTGGCCAAGCATTGAAAAACCTGGTCAGCGTAGCTCGGATTTGGGAAAAGCGAAATGGGTTCGAATGGGCCTGATCATTGGCAGGGCCGACAGATTTGACAGTTTTCCCTGAAGTGGACTTTTGCAGTAAAGTGCGTTTGCGCTTCTTGTGCACACAATGTCTCGAAATCAGATGATTGCACTTAATGTAAGTTTGGAATGCATGTAAGGAGACACGCGCATGAAAAAATAGGTAGAGGTGTACTCGCCATGGGCAGCCTCCCATGTGACTTTTGCAGCTTCGGGTTGAGACCCGGCAGGAAGTGACCAAGTTTGCAGACGAGTTGACCGCAGCGTTGCAGGAGGATTTCGCGCTTGGGTCAGCCTGCGACGAACAGCTCACGTGGCTTGGTGGATGGATTTGATTTGCAGTTCATCGGTTTCATATGGCTTCGAACTGCGGTGCATATTTGTTGAATTGATTTGTTTGACCGGAAGAGAGGTGGAACCGAATTTCATCTGCCGAGGTCGTGGCAGATTAATATTAAAAAGGCGCCGGGATGGCACCTGAGTTGGAACTCCGTGACTAACCCGTTCCGCCGCTGGCTGCTGGACACCCTGGATGCTCCATTTTCGAGCATTTTTCAATGCAGCTTTGGCAAGAAACAAGTTCACTTCTTTCAGGTTTGAACGGTGGTTTGTATCTTAGAAAATGTTGAGACAGAAGTCAGAGTCACAATTGGTGGCAGCGCTGAGTGAAGAAACTCAAAAAACTTGCAACTGAGCGTTGAAGTATGCATAGGACTCTCAAAAAACCTGATCACACCAATTCTGGGCAGTCATTTTTTTGTTGTAGGTAAGCTGAGCAATGTCAACAAGAGCAGATCCCTAGAATTATGGCCACTTGAGGGCCAAAACCAGCAAGGTTCATGCGTGGACCTATTCGCAGTCCAGAGCTTATCGGACAAGAAGATGGCGGCCCTGGCACTGGTTCAGGAACTGGATCTGGTGCATCTCGTTTCAAGGTTAAAGTTTGCATGCTTCGATTTCAACATATTTCATTAGATCTATCAGATGACTGCTGCAGATCTGGCCGTTTTTTGCAGCCCGGCATGGCATCTTTCGAGGTATCCGAGTTTGCACACTAATCCAGCCTTTGGATTGGTGCCGCCGCCCCCAATGACGGTGAAGGTAGACGAAGTGGTTCAAGAGAAACAAAACTTGAGCTTCTTCGACACCTTTCTGTCATTTTTCGTTCCTTGGCTTCGAGCGCCGCGGAATGGTTTTCTTGCTGATGAGAGAATCACATATCAATCATATCACATCGGCATGTATCACATAGATTCACATAGGCATGTAAGTCCTATGTAAGACTTCGCGATTTCGTCTGTTACCTCAGGAGTGGGCAGACCCTGGAAGTGCTTATCTCAGTCCATGTCGTGAGTTAAGGGTTGAAGGAGGAAGAGTTGATAGCAAGAAGATCAGTGAACCAGAAATTTCAACCGTTTGTTTGATTTTGTTGGCTGTGTGATGTTTTCCTGGGTTGAGGACGGCGGTCTCTCTTGTGCCAAGCGGGCATCTTTTGAAATTCGTAAGAGACCCGAAGAGACCTGCTTGGCATCTGAAACGCTGGGGCCTTACTTGCATCTATGCTTCAAAGATATCAACGAGTAAGAAACTTTTCTTGTACATGTAGTAGGGAGCAACCTTGTCGTGCTTGAGCCTGTGAGGATAAAGTTGTGCTTATCACTTGACTTGTGAAGGTCTACATTCAGAGCCCTTCCTGCCAATGAGTTGAATGGACAGTTTGTCGGCTACAAAGCTTTAGCCGCAGCAGCTCAATGTTTTTCGTCAAAAAATTGACATGCTGAAGGTTTCAGTGCCTCGCATTGTGCGCAATTGTTTGTTGCAAGAAGCAAAGTAGAGTTATGAACACCAGATAAGTTTCTCTTTGGAGTTTTTCGTCGCGTGTTTGTTTTCAAGGGATTGTCCACGAGACTGGGGTTTGGCTGATGGCTTGACGACAGAGACACATTGCCTCATAAATGTTGATCTCAAAGTGAAACTTTGAAGAGTTCTGGTGTTAAAATTTTGGAGTATTCATGCCTGCTGTGTTTTCTATGCTCAAGACTCGTCGGATAGGGCAAGAGCTTCCCTGCCTGCTGCCTGCCCAAACTATCCTCTTCTCCTCATGATGGATTTGCCATGGCTCCAGGAGGCGTTTCAGAATGTGTCAGATGCTCTCAGCCAAGCGCTCCTCTCTTCGAGCCAGCAAGAAGAGAATCATGGGGTTGCAGACTTGCAAGATGATTTCAGAGGACAAGTCATCTTTCTGAAACTTATCTTCAGTTTTGCGAAAAGTTTAAGGCGGTAATGGCAGAAAATCGTTGCCTGCTGGTTGTTCTGGAATTGTGTTCGGGTTCCATAGCCAAGGAAGCAGAGCCTGACACCTCGCTCTGAGTTGTGGCCACACTTGCCGAGTCAGGCAACACGCATTGTGGAGTCTATCCGCACGATGGGGTCAGTTGTGGCTGCCCGGTGGCAGTCACTTCCTGTGTTCCAAAATTCGGTGACAGCACAAAGGTCATCACAACAGCTGTAACAATCGCAAGAATGACAAGAAACAACAGCAACCATTGCTGCGAGTTTCGCACGGGTTTAGTATAGATAGTATAGAATCTTTGCTGTGGCCTGCCTTTGTGTTCAATAGTGTTCATATCAGTGCAAACGCGCACATGAATATGTATATGTTCACTGATCACACACACACATGTAATCATATGTAGATATGTAAATGTTCACTGATCGAAACATGTACAGACTGTATAGATCTCATTGAAATGAACACATGACAGATGGAGTCCTTGGCCTAACTGATTGCTTGCCACGAGACTTCTGGAGTTCTGCTGGGCTTAGGTCGCGAACAGCTCCGGCAACGCTTGGCCCATTTTTCTTGAGATGGATGGGGTCCAAATGCTGGTAGAGGCACGGGGCAGCACTGGTTTGCCGCAGGGGTTGAGATGGCTTGGGACCAAAAAACGTCTGATCTTTGCATCTGGCAGGCAGTGTTGGCGTGGGAGACACCCTCGCAGATCCGGATACAAACATGGCAGACACTGGCCATGTTGGCGCAGAATTTGAAGGGCGGATCCCTGACAGACTTCCTCAATGATCCAGCTCTGCAGCGAGTCTTCAGCGAAACGCCTGAGTTGGAAGGCGTGTGCTTTGACTACTACGTTTCATTCATCCGAACTTTGTCGCAAAGGACCGATTGCCTGCGCTGCCTGCAGGTTTAGGCTGCATTTCTTCATGTTTTGTTCAAGCCATGTGGTTGGGCGACAGAGCACTGATGGGTTTTGCATGGCTTTGCTGTTTGCTCCTGATCAGGATAGACTCAGAGACCGCGGGAGCGTTTGCACAGTGCGACTTCGCACTCATCCAACGGGCAATGGAGCTCACTTGCCACAAAGATGGCATGGTGAGAGCTACGGTAAGGACGTCGTACATGACGTTGCTGAAGCTCCAAGATGAGCACGTCCAAAAGGCAGGGCATTTGAACATCGGCGTCAAAATGCTGCTTAGTTCCATGCGATTCAACACAGTTAGCTGCTTTCGCACTGGCGTTGACAGTCAGATGCTTTCACAGGCAGCGATGAAAGCCGCCAAGACATCGAAACTCGGCATGCAGCAGCACTTTTAGGACTTGATGAATGCCCTGGGAAAGATTCCATAAGGTTTGCTACTGTTGCCAATGTCTTGGAACAAATGAAAGGGTGCGCTGATCCATTCATGGCATGCCACCAAAGCTTCATTTCTATCTTCAATGACAGTCTCTGGGTACTCCCAAGTATTCCATTCGAGTGAGACATGCCATGACATGCTTACGTTCCACCGAGGCTGCTCCCGCTTCTCTCGCAGCTGTTGATGTCCCAGTGGCAGGCTGCTGTGCAGGCGCTGGAGGATGGTAAGAAATTTGCCGTCCGACACCTCCTCGAAGACGAGGAGGAGTTTGTGTCTGTCAGCAGCACAAATCACAGGAAATTGATGGAACTTGCAGGACATTGCTTATTGATCTCATATTGAAGCTTGCTTTTTGTGCAACCTGCAGGAGACGCTCTCCCATTTCGCAGAATTAATGAAGCTCGGAATAGTCGAGCTCAACGACGCCATCTGCCAACTTCTATGTCGCATGTTGGTGCGGCAAATGGGCAGTTTGGTCGAGACCCCGATGTGGAAAATCCACGGGACGAAACTGAGACTGTGCACAGTTCGCTTTCCCATTTTTGCCAGCACCTTTTCCCATTCTTATCCTTGTTTCCCCGCTTTTTTCTTTGCGTTTTCAGCTTCACTGCTGAAAACTTGCAGCTCGGATTCCACCAAGGGAGTCTCCGGTCCACGAAGTGATGATCGTTCCGCCACCTGCGCCGACCCCACCGGACTCGCCAGCAAGTGTTTCCACTCGCGAGCCATCGGGATCAAACCTGGCGAATTCCGAGGCCGAAATATATGCACAAAATTGCACATGCATCCATGCAGCATGGTGCAGAACCAGAACATTGATCATTGTTCCATTTTGTTCCAGA
>VSDK01014799.1:86312-110444 GCA_009767595.1 Symbiodinium kawagutii
AAAAGGCTTCGAAACCTTCCGGACTGTTGAGAGAGTTGTGGTTTGGGTGGCTGTGGTCCCCAAACATCGCCGTGTGCAATGCGCGATGGTGCTGAAGGCTCCTCTTGATGCCAGCTGTGCCCGCTGCAATCGTTAGATTTGCCGTTGCGGACTGCATTGCTGCCCCTCAGGCGCTGGGAAACAGAAGTGGGTCTGTGGATGCTATGCAAAAGATAGTGGGGCCCGGCCATGGGCAGTTGGGCTGTTGAGTTTGTAGAGTCTGGGTGGTGCAGGGCCGTGCGTCAGTGGACGTGGAGTTGTCAATGTATCGGTGGACTTCAAATTGGGTTTTCGAGGCTTTGTGCATACTTCTGTGGACCTCTGGTGCGGTGGTGTGGGGTGAAACTTTTGGTGTGAAGTTGGGTACGCTGTCGATGCTGGGTGTGTGTCTTCGGAGGGGGGGGTTACTCCACAGTTGGCCAAGCATTGAAAAACCTGGTCAGCGCAGCTCGGATTTGGGACAAGCGAAATGGGTTTGAATGGGCCTGATCATTGGCAGGGCCGACAGATTTGACAGTTTTCCCTGAAGTGGACTTTTGCAGCAAAGTACGTTTGCGCTTCTTGCATACACACACACACAATGTCTCAGATGATTGCACTTAATGTAAGTTTAGAACGCATGTAAGGAGACACGCACATGAAAAAATAGGTAGAGGTGTACTCCATAGATTGGCAACGCTGTTTGGGTCGCCTCGCTGGTTGTACATTGGACATCATTGGACGGTGACATCGGAGCTTTGGCACTTCTGATGTCAGGGCAGCCAGGGCAGCCTGTTCCCATGTGACTTTTTAAGGGCTTCGGGTTCGGTTGGCGACCTGACAGGAAGTGACCAAGTTTGCAGACGAGCTGACCGCAGCGTTGCAGGAGGATTTCGCGCTTGGGGCAGCCTGCGACGAGCAGCTCACGTGGCTTGGTGGATGGATTTGATTTGCAGTTCATCGGTTTCGTATGGCTTCGAACTGCGGTGCATATTTGTTGATTTGTTTCACCGGAAGAGAGGTGGAACCGATTTCATCTGCCGAGGTCGTGGCAAATTAATATTAAAAAGGCGCCGGGATGGAACCTGAGTTGGAACTCCGTGACGAACCCCTTCCGCCGCTGGCTGCTGGACACCCTGGATGCTCCACTTTCGAGCATTTTCCAATGCAGCTTTGGCAAGAAACAAGTTCACTTCTTTCAGGTTTGAACTTTTGAATGGTGGTTTGTGTCATAGAAAATGTTGAGACAGAAATCAGAGTCACAGTTGGTGGCGGCGCTGAGTGAAGAAACTCAAAAAACTTGCAACTGAGCGTTGAAGTATGCATAGGACTCTCAAAAAACCTGATCACGCCAGTTCTAGGCAGTCATTTTTTTGTTGTAGGTAAGCCGAGCAATGTCAACAAGAGCAGATCCCTAGAATTATGGCCACTTGCGGGCCAAAACCAGCAAGGTTCATGCGTCGACCTATTTGCAGTCGAGAGCTTGGCGGACAACAAGATGGCGGCCCTGGCACTGGTTCAGGAACTGGATCTGGTGCATCTCGTCTCAAGGTTAGAGTTTGCATGCTTCGATTTCAACATATTTCATTAGATCTATCAGATGACTGCTGCAGATCTGGCCGTTTTTTGCAGCCCGGCATGGCATCTTTCGAGGTATCCGAGTTTGCACACTAATCCAGACTTTGGATTGGTGCCGCCGCCCCCAATGACGGTGAAGGTAGACGAAGTGGTTCAAGAGAAACAAAACTTGAGCTTCTTCGACACCTTTCTGTCATTTTTCGTTCCTTGGCTTCGAGCGCCGCGGAATGGTTTTCTTGCTGATGAGAGAATCACATATCAATCATATCACATCGGCATGTATCACATAGATTCACATAGGCATGTAAGACTCTATGTAAGACTTCGCGACTTCGTCTGTTACCTGAGGAGTGGGCAGACCCTGGAAGTGCTTATCTCAGTCCATGTCGTGAGTTTGGGGTTGAAGGAGGAAGAGTTGATAGCAAGAAGATCAGTGAACCAGAAATTTCAACCGTTTGTTTGATTTTGTTGGCCATGTGATGTTTACTTTCCTGGGTTGAGGACGGCAGTCTCTCTTGTGCCAAGCGGGCATCTTTTGAAATTCGTAAGAGACCCGAAGAGACCTGCTTGGCATCTGAAACGCTGGGGCCTTACTTGCATCTATGCTTCAAAGATATCAACGAGTAAGAAACTTTTCTTGTACATGTAGTAGGGAGCAACCTTGTCGTGCTTGAGCCTGTGAGGATAAAGTTGTGCTTATCACTTGACTTGTGAAGGTCTACATTCAGAGCCCTTCCTGCCAATGAGTTGAATGAACAGTTTGTCGGCTACAAAGCTTTAGCCGCAGCAGCTCAATGTTTTTCGTCAAAAAATCGACATGCTGAAGGTTTCAGTGCCTCGCATTGTGCGCAATTGTTTGTTGCAAGAAGCAAAGTAAATTTATGAACACCAGATAAGTTTCTCTGTGGAGTTTTTCGTCGCGTGTTTATTTTCAAGGGATTGTCCACGAGACTGGGGTTGGCTGATGGCTTGACGACAGAGACACATTGCCACAGAAATGTTGATCTCAAAGTGAAACTTTGACGAGTTCTGGTGTTCAAATTTTGGAGTATTCATGCCTGCTGTGTTTTCTATGCTCAAGATTCGTCGGATAGGGCAAGAGCTTCCCTGACTGCTGCCTGCCCAAACTATCCTCTTCTCCTCATGGATTTGCCATGGCTCCAGGAGGCGTTTCAGACCGCAGCGGATGCTCTCAGCCACGCGCTTCTCTCTTCGAGCCAGCAAGAAGAGAATCATGTGATTGCAGACTTGCAAGATGATTTCAGAGGACAAGTCATCTTTCTGAAACTTATCTTCAGTTTTGCGAAAAGTTTAAGGCGGTAATGGCAGAAAATCGTTGCCTGCTGGTTGTTCTGGAATTGTGGTCGGGCTCCATGGCCACCAAGGAAGCAGAGCCTGACTCCTCGCTCGGAGTTGTGGCCACACTTGCCCAGTCAGGCAACACGCATTGTGGAGTCTATCCGCACGCTTGGATCACTTGTGGCTGCCTGGTGGCAGTCCCTTCCCGTGTTCCAAAATTCGGTGACAGCACAAAGATGCACAAAGGTCATCGCAACAGCCATAACAACCACAGAAATGACAAGAAACGACAGCCACCATTCCTGCGAGTTTCGCACGAGCCGGGTTTAGTACAGAATCTTTGCTGTGGCCTGCCTTTGTGTTCAATAGTGTTCATATCTGTGCAAACGCACACATGAATATGTATTTGTTCACTGATCACACACACACACATATGTGATCATATGTAGATATGTACGTGAATGTTCACTGATCGAAACATGTACAGACTGTATAGATCTCATTGAAATGAACACATGACAGATGGAGTCCTTGGCCTAACTGATCGCTTGCCACGAGACTTCTGGAGTTCTGCTGGGCTTAGGTCGCTAACAGCTCCAGCAACGGTTGACCCATTTTTCTTGAGATGGATGGGGTCCAAATGCTGGTAGAGGCACGGGGCAGCACTGGTTTGCCGCAGGGGTTGAGATGGCTTGGGACCAAAAAACGTCTGATCTTTGCATCTGGCAGGCAGTGTTGGCGTGGGAGACACCCTCGCAGATCCGGATACAAACATGGCAGACACTGGCCATGTTGGCGCAGAATTTGAAGGGCGGATCCCTGACAGACTTCCTCAATGATCGAGCTCTGCAGCGAGTCTTCAGCGAAACGCCTGAGTTGGAAGGCGTGTGCTTTGACTATTAATAGTAGTCGAAGCAAACGCCTTCCAACTCAGGCGTTCTTATGTTTCATTCATCCGAACTTTGTCGCAAAGGACCGACTGCCTGCGCTGCCTGCAGGTCTAGGCTGCATTTCTTCATGTTTTGTTCAAACCATGTGGTTGGGCGACAGAGCACTGATGGGTTTTGCATGGTTTTGCTGTTTGCTCCTGATCAGGATCGATTCAGAGACCGCGGGAGCGTTTGCACAGTGCGACTTCGCACTGATGCAACGGGCAATTGAGCTCACTTGCCACAAAGATGGCATGGTGAGAGCTACGGTAAGGACGTCGTACATGACGTTGCTGAAGCTCCAAGATGAGCACGTCCAAAAGGCAGGGCATTTGAACATCGGCGTCAAAATGCTGCTTAGTTCCATGCGATTCAACACAGTTAGCTGCTTTCGCACTGGCGTTGACAGTCAGATGCTTTCACAGGCAGCGATGAAAGCCGCAAAGACATCGAAACTCGGTATGCAGCAGCACTTTTAGGACTTGATGAATGCCCTGGGAAAGATTCCATAAGGTTTGCTACTGTTGCCAATGTCTTGGAACAAATGAAATGGTGCGCTGATCCATTCATGGCATGCCACCAAAGCTTGATTTCTATCTTCAATGACAGTCTCTGGGTACGCCCAGGTATTTCATTCGAGTGAGACATGCAATGACATGCCTACAGCTGCCCACATTCCACTGAGGCTGCTGCCGCTGCTCTCGCAGCTGTTGATGTCCCAGTGTCAGGCTGCTGTGCAGGCACTGGAGGATGGCAAGAAAACTGCCGTCCGACACCTCCTTGAAGACGAGGAGGAGTTTGTGTCTGTCAGCAGCACAAATCATAAAAAGTTGATGGAAATTGCATGAAATTGCTTCTTGTTTCGTATCGATCTCACTTGAAGCGTGCTTTTGTGCAACCTCCAGGCGACCTTCTCCCATTTCGCAGAATTAATGAAGCTCGGAATAGTCGAGCTCAACGACGCCATCTGCCAACTTCTATGTCGCATGTTGGTGCGGCAAATGGGCAGTTTGGTCGAGACCCCGATGTGGAAAATCCACGGGACGAAACTGAGACTGTGCACAGTTCGCTTTCCCATTTTTGCCAGCACCTTTTCCCATTCTTATCCTTGTTTCCCCGCTTTTTTCTTTGCGTTTTCAGCTTCACTGCTGAAAACTTGCAGCTCGGATTCCACCAAGGGAGTCTCCGGTCCACGAAGTGATGATTGTTCCACCACCTGCGCCGACCCCACCGGACTCGCCAGCAAGTGTTTCCACTCGCGATGGTGATGGCTCTCGCTGCAAGGCCTCAACACCTGGCTTGGAACAGGCATTGGCCGCGCGTGCCATCGCGAGCTTTTGCAGAGCCATGCGAGAGGCGCAGGTGCCTGGCGTGGTCACGCCGCTGATCGAGCTGCTTGGCTCCAGAATTTGGTGGGGCGATCGTTTGTAACAAACATAGGTTTGGATGGCTGTGGTCCCCAAACATCGCCGTGTGCCATGCGCGATGGCGCTGAAGGCTCCTCTTGATGCCAGCCGTGCCCGCTGCAATCGTTAGATTTGCCGTTGCGGACTGCATTGCTGCCCCTCAGGCGCTGGGAAACAGAAGTGGGTCTGTGGATGCTATGCAAAAGATAGTGGGGCCCGGCCATGGGCAGTTGGGCTGTTGAGTTTGTAGAGTCTGGGTGGTGCAGGGCCGTGCGTCAGTGGACGTGGAGTTGTCAATGTATCGGTGGACTTCAAATTGGGTTTTCGAGGCTTTGTGCATACTTCTGTGGACCTCTGGTGCGGTGGTGTGGGGTGAAACTTTTGGTGTGAAGTTGGGTACGCTGTCGATGCTGGGTGTGTGTCTTCGGAGGGGGGGGTTACTCCACAGTTGGCCAAGCATTGAAAAACCTGGTCAGCGCAGCTCGGATTTGGGACAAGCGAAATGGGTTTGAATGGGCCTGATCATTGGCAGGGCTGACAGATTTGACAGTTTTCCCTGAAGTGGACTTTTGCAGCAAAGTACGTTTGCGCTTCTTGCATACACACACACACAATGTCTCAGATGATTGCACTTAATGTAAGTTTAGAACGCATGTAAGGAGACACGCACATGAAAAAATAGGTAGAGGTGTACTCCATAGATTGGCAACGCTGTTTGGGTCGCCTCGCTGGTTGTGGACTTGGACGGTGACGTCGGAGCTTTGGAAATTTTGGCACTTCTAATGTCAGGGCAGCCCTGGGCAGCCTCCCATGTGACTTTTGCAGCGGCTTCGGGTTGAGACCCGGCAGGAAGTGACCAAGTTTGCAGACGAGTTGACCGCAGCGTTGCAGGAGGATTTCGCGCTTGGGGCAGCCTGCGACGAACAGCTCAGGTGGCTTGGTGGATGGATTTGATTTGCAGTTCATCGGTTTCATATGGCTTCGAACTGAGGTGCATATTTGTTGAATTGATTTGTTTAACTGGAAGAGAGGTGGAACCGATTTCATCAGCTGCCGAGGTCGTGGCAAATTAATATTAAAAAGGCGCCGGGATGGAACCTGAGTTGGAACTCCGTGACTAACCCGTTCCGCCGCTGGCTGCTGGACACCCTGGATGCTCCATTTTCGAGCATTTTCCAATGCAGCTTTGGCAAGAAAGAAGCTCACTTCTTTCAGGTTTGAATGGTGGTTTGTATCATAGAAAATGTTGAGACAGAAATCAGAGTCACAGTTGGTGGCGGCGCTGAGTGAAGAAACTCAAAAAACTTGCAACTGAGCGTTGAAGTATGCATAGGACTCTCAAAAAACCTGATCACGCCAGTTCTAGGCAGTCATTTTTTTGTTGTAGGTAAGCTGAGCAATGTCAACAAGAGCAGATCCCTAGAATTATGGCCACTTGAGGGCCAAAACCAGCAAGGTTCACGTGTGGACCTCTTTGCATCCGAGAGCTTGGCGGACAAAAAGATGGCGGCCCTAGCACTGGTGCAGGAACTGGATTTGGTGCATCTCGTCTCAAGGTTAAAGTTTGCATGCTTCGATTTCAACATATTTCATTAGATCTATCAGATGACTGCTGCAGATCTGGCCGTTTTTTGCAGCCTGGCATGGCATCTTTCGAGGTATCCGAGTTTGCACACTAATCCAGCCTTTGGATTGGTGCCGCCGCCCCCAATGACGGTGAAGGTAGACGAAGTGGTTCAAGAGAAACAAAACTTGAGCTTCTTCGACACATTTCTGTCATTTTTTGTTCCTTGGCTTCGAGCATGGCCGCGGAATGGTTTTCTTGCTGATGAGAGAATCACCATGGGCATGTAAGACTCTATGTAAGACTTCGCGACTTCGTCTGTTACCTGAGGAGTGGGCAGACCCTGGAAGTGCTTATCTCAGTCCATGTCGTGAGTTAAGGGTTGAAGGAGGAAGAGTTGATAGCAAGAACAGTGAAAGAGAAACTCCAACTGTTTGAGTTTGTTGGCTCTGTGATGTTTTCCTGGGTTGAGGACGGCAGTCTCTCTTGTGCCAAGCGGGCATCTTTTGAAATTCGTAAGAGACCCGAAGAGACCTGCTTGGCATCTGAAACGCTGGGGCCTTACTTGCATCTGTGCTTCAAAGATATCAACGAGTAAGAAACTTTTTCTTGTAAATGTCGTAGGCAGCCACCTTGTCGTGCTTGAGCCTGTGAGGATAAAGTAGTGCGTGTCAGCTGACTTGTGAAGGTCTACATTCAGAGACCATCCTGCCAATGACTTGAATGGACAGTTTGTCGGCTAACAAACTTTAGGCCCCGATAAAGTAGTGCGTGTCAGCTGACTTGTGAAGGTCTACATTCAGAGCCCTTCCTGCCAATGAGTTGAATGGACAGTTTGTCGGCTACAAAGCTTTAGCCGCAGCAGCTAAATGCTTTCTCGTCAAAAGACCGACATGCTGAAGTTTCAGTGCCTCGCATTGTGCGCAATTGTTTGTTGCAAGAAGCAAAGTAAAGTTATGAATATGAACACCAAATAAGTTTCTCTTTGGAGTTGTTCGTCGCGTGTTTGTTTTCAAGGGATTGTCCACGAGACTGGGGTTGGCTGATGGCTTGACGACAGAGACACATTGCCTCATAAATGTTGATCTCAAAGTGAAACTTTGAAGAGTTCTGGTGTTAAAATTTTGGAGTATTCATGCCTGCTGTGTTTTCTATGCTCAAGACTCGTCGGATAGGGCAAGAGCTTCCCTGCCTGCTGCCTGCCCAAACTATCCTCTTCTCCTCATGATGGATTTGCCATGGCTCCAGGAGGCGTTTCAGACCGCGGCAGATGCTCTGAGCCAAGTGCTTCTCTCTTCGAGCCAAGAAGAGAATCATGGGGCAGATTCGCAAGATGATTTCAGAGGACAAGTCATCTTTTTGAAACTTATCTTCAGTTTTGCGAACATTTTAAGGCGGGAATGGCAGAAAATCGTTGACTGCTGCTTGTTCTGGAATTGTGTTCGGGCTCCATGGCCACCAAGGAAGCAGAGCCTGACCCCTCGCTCGGAGTTGTGGCCACACTTGCCGAGTCAGGCAACACGCATTGTGGAGTCTATCCGAACGCTTGGATCAGTTGTGGCTGCCCGGTGGATTCGGTGACAGCACAAAGGTCATCACAACAGCTGTAACAATCACAAGAATGACAAGAAACAACAGCAACCATTGCTGCGAGTTTCGCACGAGCCGGGTTTAGTATAGATAGTATAGAATCTTTGCTGTGGCCTGCCTTTGTGTTCAATATTCTTCATATCAGTGCAAACGCACACATGAATATGTATATGTTCACTGATCACACAAACACATATGTAATCATACGTAGATATGTACGTGAATGTTCACTGATCGAAACATGTACAGACTGTATAGATCTCATTGAAATGAACACATGACAGATGGAGTCCTTGGCCTAACTGATCGCTTGCCACGAGACTTCTGGAGTTCTGCTGGGCTTAGGTCGCGAACAGCTCCGGCAACGCTTGGCCCATTTTTCTTGAGATGGATGGGGTCCAAATGTTGGTAGAGGCACGGGGCAGCACTGGTTTGCCCGCAGGGGTTGAGATGGCTTGGGACCAAAAAACGTCTGATCTTTGCATCTGGCAGGCAGTGTTGGCGTGGGAGACACCCTCGCAGATCCGGATACAAACATGGCAGACACTGGCCATGTTGGGGCAGAATCTGAAGGGTGCCTCCCTGACAGACTTCCTCAATGATCCAGCTCTGCAGCGAGTGTTCAGCGAAACGCCTGAGTTGGAAGGCGTTTGCTTCGACTATTACGTTTCATTTATCCGAACTCTGTCGCAAAGGACCGATTGCCTGCGCTGCCTGCAGGTTCAGGCTGCATTTCTTCATGTTTTGTTCAAGCCATGTGTTGGGCGACAGAGCACTCATGGATTTTGCATGGCTTTGCTGTTTGCTCCTTATCAGGATAGATTCAGAGACCGCGGGAGCGTTTGCACAGGGCGACTTCGCACTGATGCAACGGGCAATGGAGCTCACTTGCCACAAAGATGGCATGGTGAGAGCTACGGCAAGGACGTCGTACATGACCTTGCTGAAGCTCCAAGATGAGCATGTCCAAAAGGCAGGATGTTTGAACATAGGTGTCAAAATGCTGTTTAGTTCCATTTGTTAGCTGCTTTCGCTCTGGCGTTGACAGTTAGATGCTTTCACAGGCAGCGATGAAAGTCGCCAAGACATCGAAACTCGGCGCGCAGCAGCACTTTTGGGACTTGATGGATGGCCCGAGAAAGATTCCATGAGGTTTGCTACTGTTGCCACTGTCTTGGAACCAATGAAATGGTGCGCTGATCCATTCATGGCATGCCACCAAAGCTTGATTTCTAGCTTCAATGACAGTCTCTGGGTACGCCCATGTATTTCATTCGAGTGAGACATGCCATGACATGCTTACGTTCCACTGAGGCTGCTGCCGCTGCTGTCGCAGCTGTTGATGTCCCAGTGGCAGGCTGCTGTGCAGGCACTGGAGGATGGCAAGAAAACTGGCGTCCGACACCTCCTCGAAGACGAGGAGGAGTTTGTTTCTGTCAGCACAAATCATAAAAAATGATGGAACTTGCTTATTGATTTCATATTGAAGCGTGCTTTTTCTGCAACCAGGAGACCCTCTCCCATTTCGCAGAGCTCATGAAGCTCGGAATAGTCGAGCTCAATGCAGCTATGTGCCAACTTCTTTGTCGCATGTTGGTGCGGCAAATGGGCAGTTTGGTCCAAGAGACCCCGATGTGGAAGCTCCACGGGATGAAACTGAGACTGAGCCCATTTTTGCCAGCATCTTTTCCCGCTTTTTTGTTCGCATTTTCAACTTCACTGCTGAAAACTTGCAGCTTGGATTCCACCAAGGGAGTCTCCGGTCCACGACATAATTGTTCCGCCACCTGCGCCGACCCCACCGGACTCACCAACAAGCGTTTCCACTCGCGAGCCATCGGGATCAAACCTGGCCAATTCCGAGGCCGAAATAAATGCACAAAATTGCACATGCATACATGCAGCATTGTGCAGAACATTGATCATTGTTCCATTTTGTTCCAGAGGTTTTCCAGTTCGAAGTTGCGACATTTGGTTCTTTTTCAATTTCCAACCTGTGTGACTGGCGGTGGCTAGCTTTTCCTGGCAGGAGCTTGGTGATGGCTCTCCCTGCAGGGCTGCAACACGTGGCTTGGAACAGGCATTGGCTGCGCGTGCCATCGCGAGCTTTTGCAGAGCCATGCGAGAGGCGCAGGTGCCTGGCGTGGTCACGCCGCTGATCGAGCTGCTTGGCTCCAGAATTTGGTGGTGCGATCGTTTGTAACAAACATAGGTTTGGATGGCTGTGGTCCCCAAACATCGCCGTGTGCCATGCGCGATGGCGCTGAAGGCTCCTCTTGATGCCAGCCGTGCCCGCTGCAATCGTTAGATTTGCCGTTGCGGACTGCATTGCTGCCCCTCAGGCGCTGGGAAACAGACATGGGTCTGTGGATGCTATGCAAAAGATAGTGGGGCCCGGCCATGGGCAGTTGGGCTGTTGAGTTTGTAGAGTCTGGGTGGTGCAGGGCCGTGCGTCAGTGGACGTGGAGTTGTCAATGTATCGGTGGACTTCAAGTGGGTTTTTGAGGCTTTGTGCATCCTTCTGTGGACCTTTGGTGCCGTGGTGTGGGGTGGGGCTTTTGGTGTGAAGTTGGGTACGCTGCTTTCTTCGCAGGGAGGGTTACTCCACAGTTTGCCAAGCATTGAAAAACCTGGTCAGCGCAGCTCGGATTTGGGAAAAGCGAAATGGGGTTGAATGGGCCTGATCATTGGCAGGGCTGACAGATTTGACAGTTTTCCCTGAAGTGGACTTTTGCAGCAAAGTACGTTTGCGCTTCTTGCATACACACACACACAATGTGTCTCAGATGATTGCACTTAATGTAAGTTTAGAACGCATGTAAGGAGACACGCACATGAAAAAATAGGTAGAGGTGTACTCCATAGATTGGCAACGCTGTTTGGGTCGCCTCGCTGGTTGTGGACTTGGACGGTGACATCGGAGCTTTGGCACTTCTAATGTCAGGGCCCTGGGCAGCCTCCCATGTGACTGTTGCAGCGGCTTCGGGTTGAGACCCGGCAGGAAGTGACCAAGTTTGCAGACGAGTTGACCGCAGCGTTGCAGGAGGATTTCGCGCTTGGGGCAGCCTGCGACGAGCAGCTCACGTGGCTTGGTGGATGGATTTGTTTTGCATTTGTTCATATGGCTTCAGATTGAACTGAGGTGCATATTTGTTGAATTGATTTGTTTAACTGGAAGAGAGGTGGAACCGATTTCATCTGCCGAGGTCGTGGCAAATAAATATTAAAAAGGCGCCGGGATGGAACCTGAGTTGGAACTCCGTGGCTAACCCGTTCCGCCGCTGGCTGCTGGACACCCTGGATGCTCCATTTTCGAGCATTTTCCAATGCAGCTTTGGCAAGAAAGAAGCTCACTTCTTTCAGGTTTGAATGGTGGTTTGTATCATAGAAAATGTTGAGACAGAAATCAGAGTCACAGTTGGTGGCGGCGCTGAGTGAAGAAACTCAAAAAACTTGCAACTGAGCGTTGAAGTATGCATAGGACTCTCAAAAAACCTGATCACACCAATTCTGGGCAGTCATTTTTTTGCTGTAACTGAGCAATGTCAACAAGAGCAGATCCCCAAAATTATGGCCACTTGAGGGCCAAAACCAGCAAGGTTCACGTGTGGACCTCTTTGCATCCGAGAGCTTGGCGGACAAAAAGATGGCGGCCCTAGCACTGGTGCAGGAACTGGATTTGGTGCATCTCGTCTCAAGGTTAAAGTTTGCATGCTTCGATTTCAACATATTTCATTAGATCTATCAGATGACTGCTGCAGATCTGGCCGTTTTTTGCAGCCTGGCATGGCATCTTTCGAGGTATCCGAGTTTGCACACTAATCCAGACTTTGGATTGGTGCCGCCGCCCCCAATGACGGTGAAGGTAGACGAAGTGGTTCAAGAGAAACAAAACTTGAGCTTCTTCGACACATTTCTGTCATTTTTTGTTCCTTGGCTTCGAGCATGGCCCCTGAATTGTTTTCTTGCAGCTGCTGATGAGAGCATCACCATAGGCATGTAAGACTCTATGTAAGACTTCGCGACTTCTTCTGTTACCTGAGAAGTGGGCAGACCCTGGAAGTGCTTATCTCAGTCCATGTCGTGAGTTCAGGGTTGAAGGAGGAAGACTTGATAGCAAGAAGATCAGTGAAACAGAAATTTCAACCGTTTGATTTTGTTGGCTCTGTGATGTTTTCCTGGGTTGAGGACGGCAGCCTCTCTTGTGCCAAGCGGGTATCTTTTGAAATTCAGAAGAGACCCGAAGAGACCTGCTTGGCAAGCAGGTCTCTTCGGGTCTCTTCTGACACGCTGGGGCCTTACCTGCCTCTGTGCTTAAAAGGAAGATATCAACGGGTAAGAACCTCTGTGCTTAAAAGGAAGATATCAACGAGTAAGAAATTTTTTAAAAGTAGTAGGCAGCAACTTTGTCGTGCTTGAACCTGTGAGGATAAAGTGGTGCGTGTCAGCTGACTTGGAAGGTCTACATTCAGGCCCCTCCCTGCCAATGACTTGAATGGACAGTTTGTCGGCTACAAAGCTTTAGCCGCAGCAGCTCAATGTCTTTTCGCCAAAAAACCGACATGCTGAAGTTTCAGTGCCTTGCATTGTGCGCAATTGTTTGTTGCAAGAAGCAAAGTAAATTTATGAACACCAGATAAGTTTCTCTTTGGAGTTTTTCGTCGCGTGTTTATTTTCAAGGGATTGTCCACGAGACAGGGGTTGGCTGATGGCTTGACGACAGAGACACATTGCCGCGTAAATGTTGATCTCAAAGTGAAACTTTGAAGAGTTCTGGTGTTAAATTTTTGGAGTATTCATGCCTGCTGTGTTTTCTATGCTCAAGACTCGTCGGATAGGGCAAGAGCTTCCCTGCCTGCGGCCTGCCCAAACTATCCTCTTCTCATGATGGATTTGCCATGGCTCCAGGAGGCGTTTCAGAATGTGTCAGATGCTCTCAGCCAAGCGCTTCTCTCTTCGAGCCAAGAAGAGAATCATGGGGTTGCAGACTCGCAAGATGATTTCAGAGGACAAGTCATCTTTCTGAAACTTATCTTCAGTTTTGCGAAAAGTTTAAGGTGGTAATGGCAGAAAATCGTTGACTGCTGCTGGTCCTGGAATTGTGTTCGGGCTCCATGGCCACCAAGGAAGCAGAGCCTGACTCCTCGCTCGGAGTTGTGGCCACACTTGCCGAGTCAGGCAACACGCATTGTGGAGTCGATCCGCACGATGGGATCACTTGTGGCTGCCCGGTGGCAGTCCCTTCCCGTGTTCCAAAATTCGGTGACAGCACAAAGATGCACAAAGGTAGTCACAACTCACAACAGCCATAACAACCACAAGAATGACAAGAAACAACAGCCGCCATTGCTGCGAGTTTCGCACGAGCCGGGTTTAGTATAGAATCTTTGCTGCGGCCTGCCTTTGTGTTCAGTAGTAGTGTTCATATCTGTGCAAAAGCACATAAATATGTATGTTCACTGATCACACACACACACATGTAGTCATATGTAGATATGTATGTAAATGTTCACTGATCGAAACATGTGTAAATCTCATTGAAATGAACACATGATAGATGGAGTCCTTGGCCTGATTGAACTGATCGCTTGCTACACGACTTCCGGAGTTCTGCTGAGCTTAGGTCGCTGACAGCTCCGGCAACACTTGGCCCATTTTTCTTGAGATGGATGGGGTCCAAATGCTGGTAGAGGCACGGGGCAGCATTGGTTTGCCGCAGGGGTTGAGATGGCTTTTGACCAAAAACCTTCTGATCTTTGCATCTGGCAGGCAGTGTTGGCGTGGGAGACACCGTCTCAGATCCGGATACAAACATGGCAGACACTGGCCATGTTGGCGCAGAATCTCAAGGGTGGCTCCCTTACAGACTTCCTCAATGATCCAGCTCTGCAGCGAGTGTTCAGCGAAATGCCTGAGTTGGAAGGCGTTTGCTTCGATTATTACGTTTCATTCATCCGAACTCTGTCGCAAAGGACCGATTGCCTGCGCTGCCTGCAGGTTTTGGCTGCATTTCTTCATGTTTTGTTCAAGCCATGTGGTTGGGCGACAGAGCACTGATGGGTTTTGCATTGCTTTGCTGTTTGCTCCTGATCAGGATCGATTCAGAGACCGCGGGAGCGTTTGCACAGTGCGACTTCGCACTGATGCAACGGGCAATGGAACTCACTTGCCACAAAGATGGCATGGTGAGAGCTACGGTAAGGACGTCGTACATGACGTTGCTGAAGCTCCAAGATGAGCACGTCCAAAAGGCAGGGTGTTTGAACATCGGCGTCAAAATGCTGCTCAGTTCCTTGCAAGTCGACATATTTCGCACTGGCGTTGACAGTCAGATGCTTTCACAGGCAGCGATGAAAGTCGCCAAGACGTCGAAACTCGGCGCGCAGCAGCACTTTTGGGACTTGATGAATGCCCTGGGAAAGATTCCATGAGGTCTGCTACTGTTGCCACTGTCTTGGAACCAACGAAATGGTGCGCTGATCCTTTCATGGCATGCCACCAAAGCTTGATTTCTAGCTTCAATGACAGTCTCTGGGTACTCCCAAGTATTTCATTCGAGTGAGACATGCCATGACATGCTTACATTCCACTGAGGCTTCTCCCGCTTCTCTCGCAGCTGTTGATGTCCCAGTGGCAGGCTGCTGTGCAGGCACTGGAGGATGGCAAGAAAACTGGCGTCCGACACCTCCTCGAAGACGAGGAGGAGTTTGTTTCTGTCAGCACAAATCATAAAAAATGATGGAACTTGCTTATTGATTTCATATTAAAGCGTGCTTTTTCTGCAACCAGGAGACCTTCTCCCATTTCGCAGAGCTCATGAAGCTCGGAATAGTCGAGCTCAATGCAGCTATGTGCCAACTTCTATGTCGCATGTTGGTGCGGCAAATGGGCAGTTTGGTCGAGACCCCGATGTGGAAAATCCTCGGGACGAAACTGAGACTGTGCACAGTTCGCTTTCCCATTTTTGCCAGCATCTTTTCCCATTTTGTTTGCGTTTTCAACTTCGCTGAAAACTTGCAGCTTGGATTCCACCAAGGGAGTCTCCGGTCCACGAAGTGATGATTGTTCCACCACCTGCGCCGACCCCACCGGACTCGCCAGCAAGTGTTTCCACTCGCGAGCCATCGGGATCAAACCTGGCGAATTCCGAGGCCGAAATATATGCACAAAATTGCACATGCATACATGCAGCATTGTGCAGAACATTGATCATTGTTCCATTTTGTTCCAGAAGTTTCCCAGTTCGAAGTTGTGACATTTGGTTCTTTTTCAGTTTCCAACCTGTGTGACTGGCGGTGGCTGCGCTTCAGGAGCTTGGTGATGGCTCTCGCTGCAGGGCCTCAACACCTGGCTTGGAACAGGCATTGGCCGCGCGTGCCCTCGCGAGCTTTTGCAGAGCCATGCGAGAGGCGCAGGTGCCTGGCGTGGTCACGCCGCTGATCGAGCTGCTTGGCTCCAGAATTTGGTGCCATGGTTTGTGGCAAACATGTGCGACACATGACGTGATTACCGTGCGACTTTCTGAGATTTTCTCAGTTCGTTGTTGGAAGATGTTGGAAATGTTGGAAACCATTGAGTTGTATTTGTATGCATTTGTCCTATCTTACAGAAGGAAAAAGTAAAAAGGCTTCGAAACCTTCCGGACTGTTGAGAGAGTTGTGGTTTGGATGGCTGTGGTCTCCAAACATCCCCATGTGCAAAGCGCGATGGTGCTGAAGGCTCCTCTTGATGCCAGCCGTGCCCGCTGCAATCGTTAGATTTGCCATTGGTGACTGCATTGCTGCCCCTCAGGCGGTGGGAAACAGACATGGGTCTGTGGATGCTATGCAAAAGAGGGTGGGGCCCGGCCATGGGCAGTTGGGCTGTTGAGTTTGTAGAGTCTGGGTGGTGCAGGGCTGTGCGTCAGTGGACGTGGAGTTGTCAATGTATCGGTGGACTTCAAATGGGTTTTTGAGGCTTTGTGCATCCTTTTGTGGACCTTTGGTGCCGTGGTGTGGGGTGGGGCTTTTGGTGTGAAGTTGGGTACGCTGTCGATGCTGGGTGTGTGTCTTCGGAGGGGGGGGTTACTCCACAGTTGGCCAAGCATTGAAAAACCTGGTCAGCGCAGCTCGGATTTGGGACAAGCGAAATGGGTTTGAATGGGCCTGATCATTGGCAGGGCCGACAGATTTGACAGTTTTCCCTGAAGTGGACTTTTGCAGCAAAGTACGTTTGCGCTTCTTGCATACACACACACACACACAATGTCTCAGATGATTGCACTTAATGTAAGTTTAGAACGCATGTAAGGAGACACGCACATGAAAGAATTATTAGAGGTGTACTGCATAGATTGGCAACGCTGTTTGGGTCGCCTCGCTGGTTGTGCATTGGACATCATTGGACGGTGACATCGGAGCTTTGGCACTTCTAATGTCAGGGCCCTGGGCAGCCTCCCATGTGACTGTTGCAGCGGCTTCGGGTTGAGACCCGGCAGGAAGTGACCAAGTTTGCAGACGAGTTGACCGCAGCGTTGCAGGAGGATTTCGCGCTTGGGGCAGCCTGCGACGAGCAGCTCACGTGGCTTGGTGGATGGATTTGTTTTGCATTTGTTCATATGGCTTCAGATTGAACTGAGGTGCATATTTGTTGAATTGATTTGTTTAACTGGAAGAGAGGTGGAACCGATTTCATCTGCCGAGGTCGTGGCAAATAAATATTAAAAAGGCGCCGGGATGGAACCTGAGTTGGAACTCCGTTAGTAACCCCTTCCGCCGCTGGCTGCTGGAAACGCTGGATGCTCCATTTTCGAGCATTTTTCAATGCAGCTTTGGCAAGAAAGACATTCACTTCTTTCAGGTTTGAACTTTTGAATGGTGGTTTGTGTCATAGAAAATGTTGAGACAGAAGTCAGAGTCACAGCTGGTGGCGGCGCTGAGTGAAGAAACTCAAAAAACTTGCAACCGAGCGTTGAAGTATGCATAGGACTCTCAAAAAACCTGATCACACCAATTCTGGGCAGTCATTTTTTTGTTGTAGGTAAGCTGAGCAATGTCAACAAGAGCAGATCCCTAGAATTATGGCCACTTGAGGGCCAAAACCAGCAAGGTTCATGCGTGGACCTATTCGCAGTCCAGAGCTTATCGGACAAGAAGATGGCGGCCCTGGCACTGGTTCAGGAACTCGATCTGGTGCATCTCGTTTCAAGGTTAAAGTTTGCATGCTTCGATTTCAACATATTTCATTAGATCTATCAGATGACTGCTGCAGATCTGGCCGTTTTTTGCAGCCTGGCGCCTGGCATGGCATCTTTCGAGGTATCCGAGTTTGCACACTAATCCAGCCTTTGGATTGGTGCCGCCGCCCCCAATGACGGTGAAGGTAGACGAAGTGGTTCAAGAGAAACAAAACTTGAGCTTCTTCGACACATTTCTGTCTTTTTTTGTTCCTTGGCTTCGAGCATGGCCGCGGAATGGTTTTCTTGCTGATGAGAGAATCACCGTAGGCATGTAAGACTATGTAAGACTTCGCGGCTTCGTCTGTTACCTGAGGAGTGGGCAGACCCTGGAAGTGCTTGTCTCAGTCCATCTCGTGAGTTAAGGGTTGAAGGAGGAAGAGTTGATAGCAAGAAGATCAGTGAACCAGAAATTTCAACCGTTTGATTTTGTTGGCTGTGTGATGTTTTCCTGGGTTGAGGACGGCAGCCTCTCTTGTGCCAAGCGGGCATCTTTTGAAATTCGTAAGAGACCCGAAGAGACCTGCTTGGCATCTGAAACGCTGGGGCCTTACTTGCATCCGTGCTTTCACCTGGGAAGATATCAACGATGATGAAACTTTTCTTGTACACGTTGTAGGCGCCAACCTTATCGTGCTTGAGACTGTGAGAAGAAAGTAGTGTGATTAAGCCGACTTGTGAAGGTCTACATTCAGAGCCCTTCCTGCCAATGAGTTGAATGGACAGTTTGTCGGCTACAAAGCTTTAGCCGCAGCAGCTCAATGTTTTTCGTCAAAAATCGACATGCTGAAGGTTTCAGTGCCTCGCATTGTGCGCAATTGTTTGTTGCAAGAAGCAAAGTTCTTGCCTCGCCTCTCAAGGGATTATTGCCTTTGACCTCTGGAAAGCAAGACGCAAGCTTGACATTGGTTCAAGCTTGATGTTAGTTCCCGCTCCCTGCGTTGCTGCGTGTATGTGTCTTCGCTAGAATGATACGTCTTCATACTGACAAATTGAAGTTCACAGCATTTGAAATTGATGCAAGTAGATCTTGCAGGGTGTAGAACAAAGTGAGATACTGATGTAACATGGTATGACCAACCTAACAAGATTTCAATATTGCGGACTTGGATATTCTATCTACTCCAGGGTAAACAAGGCTTCAATTTTGCATCAAACCAAAGTGATCAAAGTGCCATTTGAAGACTTCGACTTGGACGCTCGTACGAGGTCTGTGAATTGTTTTCCTTCGTACGATTTGGAGCTCCACGCAGCTCCATGAAGAGCAAGCTTTGGCTTGGATGGCAACCCGCTTTGCAGGACTTTTTTCAAAGCTGAGTGATATTTATTGATTTCAGATGTTTTCAAAGCAGGACTTTTTTGGATGTTTCATCAAGTCTTCCACCGTTTCTGTTAGATCGAGTGATATTTCCGCAGCAGCAATTGAGATTCAATCCATTTCACCACACGCAGCTTGTTCGGTTTACTGAGTGGTACTCCGAAGTCATCCATTGTTCTCCTGAGGTGCCTTCAGGTAGCGTTCTCTTCCAGAATAGCTACTGACAACATCTCGAACGCAAAACCTGCGTTCGACTCTGGCTTGGGACCTACCCTGAGACTGGTGATCAATTCCAACAAATTCTATTGGAGGTCGGGGAGATCATGCTGCGTGCTGTTGTGAAGAGCATTTGGGGAGCATAGAATTGGTTCAATGAAGCAATGACATGCAAGGAAGCTGAAGATTTTCTCGGCTCCAAGCTTTGGGATATTTAGGACTCTGAACCCTTCTGCTGCTTTGTTCCAGATTCCTTAGCACAGGCCGCGTGCAATGCTGATGGGCACTTTGCAGGCAATGATTCAAATACAGTGACGCTGATTGTGCATTTGAGTTGTAAAGAGAGTTGAAGAGAGGCTAGATATGCTTATATATTATATATATAGATTTTAAATCTAAGAAACCTATAGAACATCAGGACACTTCAGGGATGTTCTGATTTTCTGATGGCCATTAGAGAATGCCCAAATTTGAAACCTAAAATCCTGTATTTCGTGGTTCATGTGAGGCTCAGCATCTTGCAAAATCATGTAAAATCTGCTCGGAAAGTTTATATAGAGGATTGTTGTGCTTGGTAGCATTTACTTAAGGATGTTGTGGAAGATTCTGGAGTTTTTTTGGGTCAATGATTTGCAGGCATCGCGCTTCCAAAACTACTCCGATATAGTTGTGATCATCGGCGGCTGCTCCCAAGATCAGGCCTGGTTTTGCAGACAAATGTAAAAAGATAAACACATGTTTTTGCTTGAGAAGTGGTTTTTATACGAACAGGTCTACAAAGATGGAGAAATAACAGTGGCTCCTGCCTCAGAATTTGAGATTTGAAACCGCAGACCGCACAGCAAGAGGAGGAAGACATAGCGATGAAATGCGACGAACTTCTATTTGTATTACCATGATAGCACTTTCAACATGCAGAAATTTGCCACTTTGAATGGTCAAAGGTTGAATCGAGCTACATGAGCTACGATCTTACTGGTCTGTCAGCACTTTGGCACCAGCGTAATCACCCATGGGTCAGAGCCCAGGCCGTGAAAGGGGGTGCGGGGTTGGTCCAGTGCATCAGTTCGCCAGATGAGGGTTTCTCATGCCATGGGGGACACCCAAAAATGGTTGGCTTATTACCGTCTATGTTTTATATAGGATGATTTGGGGGCACCCTTATTATTTTGAGAAACGTCCAGATCTTTCCGGAAACAGGCCTATTTGTACCTCCTGGACACGGTCACAATCGGAATTGGTCAGATTCCCAGACGATCACATTGGAAGTTGCAAAACAACCTGCACCTCTTGTCGCTTCCGACCTTCCGTGAGATGCGACTGTTTGAAATGCTTCCAGGCTTTCCAGAAAAGTTCCAGGCCTTGTCTACAGTGCGATCTTCAGGATCAGATTAGGAAGATGGACAGAAGGTTCGTGTAACGACGGACGATAGACAGACTGGCATTGAAAGACCTCTGTGTTTCTGTACGACTATATGACAATCATGATCAATCATGTAATTTATAACCCTCACGTATGTAGAGCACCACAAGCATCCCAAACCTAGAGAAGGTGGTGAAAACATCCACTTTCTCCTTTTTTGGCTCGAAACGAGTTCAACTCATAGACTGCAAGCAAAGTCAAACAATAAGGGCTCTGTCAACATCATCAGTGCCTGAAACTTCTTGACTTGAAATGTGAAGCCGAGGTGAATCGTGTTGGCTATGAAGAGCTGAGACAACCTCCTATTCCGTCCTTCGAGCGCATCATGATGTCCAATACTTCTTTTGAGTGGGTGAATTTCTTTGCGGTGTTCGAAGTGCAGGTTGTCAGGGGCCTCTCCTTGCTGTTGCTCTCGAGGTCTTCAAATATTTGCCTCTTTGGCCATGGTGTTGTAGAAAGCCACTTGGTGGGCATCACCTTGGCCACACAAACAGCTTGGAAAAATCCGCGGTTCCGTGACAAGCTACAACTTTTTGTCTCCGGCCTGCTACTAAGACTACAAAACCAACTTCGACGTTGTCCTCTCAAAACAGGACCTGCGTTCTTGGCATTGGTACCAGGAATCGATTCTGAAAATATGCGGGGGAAGTAAAACTGGTTGTGATCGCGGTAGCACTTTCAACTTTTGACAGAAGTTGTCATTTGAAAAAGAGTCTGGATACGTCAGCTCAAGACTTCCCAAAATGTTCAGGCCAAGCCTTCAAGCATCACCCTGGTACATTTCCACAAGATTGTTTCATGGTGCCAACTAACCATGGCTGACTGTGCATCACATGCCTTGTTCGGCCCACGCTTACCGTGGCTTCCGAACACTGTGATCTTAAGACAACGACCCCAAGAAAAGCAGTCAAACGAATTCTAAGGCAGAAAAGCGAATTGTTGGAACTATGCTAGCACACGAATTTTGCTTGGCATAGTATAATCTTCGAATGCAGTCTTTGGATGTCTTTGATACAGTAAGATTTGCACTTGCTTCGGTCAAGACAAACAAGCAATATAATCTCACCACATTTCAGAATCTACAAAGCAGCAAGCATCACTTATCCCAGATCATATTTCAATCAAATCCAAACTTTCAGACATTTTCAATGAGTGGCTTTGAAATTGAAGTTAGGACAGGCGTGGCCTAGGAGGGGATTATTGTCGTACCAAAATGAGTAATTGCTATAATTACGACCAATTCCCACCCTTTGCCCGGAAACTTACAAGTGCACAATCGCTTGTCATACTGGACTCTCAGATTCCTGCGCAGGCCCGCTGTTTTTTGCTTCTCAACCGAAAAACTGTAAACCCTAAACCTCAAACCCTAAAACCCTAAACCCTAAAACCCGAAAAACTTAAACCCTAAACCCTAAAACCATAAGCTGTAAACCACAAAGTCCTAAAGCACAAATTGCTGCGTATAGCCAGCGTTTTCGTAATTTCTCCAAGTTGCTGAGTGTTATACTGTGGTACAATGTTCAAGTTTCCGGGCAAAGGGTGGGAATTGCGCGTATAATTACTTGTTGTTTGTCTCCCTTGCAGAAGACTACTTGCGAAAAGGGCAAACACATCCACAAAGGATAGCATGCACAGCACATTTTTAATTCTGGCTGGAACCCCAAAATGCGACAGCTCATGCTTCGTCCTGACAACTGCTTACCTCCTGCGACACTTACGTGCAAGCACCTCAGACCCCTGCAAGATGAGAGTGTAACTGCACAGAAAGACAGTGTTATGCTTTGCTCTATAGAACGAATTCCAAGGTAAACTGCGGGTGTATGAAGATCATTTTTAAGCCTCAGTAATTTTGGGCCCTGTGGATGAGATTTCAGGCATGGTGCAGGGTCCAAGATGTTCATGTCGCTTTTTGCAGGACGGTATTTGGTTTGAACAAGGCCATGCTCCCAGAGGAGTTCGAAGATTGGAAAAGTTTGCTTCCAATGTGACCACCTTGAAGGCAGGACGTTTCACAACTGTCCTGGGCCAAGTCGTTGCTGTTTTCTGCGAGGCCAGACAGGAGCATGGGGATCCTGTCGATTTGTACAAAACTGGATATTCCCGCCGCGTTTTTTGGTATCCAGATTTGGAAGCTGGGCCTGCACTGATAAAAGAACCTCCTTGAGTTGCTGCTTCACATCACAGTGAGGGTACTGTGCAGCATTTCGCTGACTGAGGATGTCTACAAATATATTCTTTGGGGCAGGAATGGAGATGTCATAGGTGTGACACTGAGAACTTTTCACTTTCTGCATGATATGACTTGGTCAGAGATTACAGCTGTATGTCCTCCGTGAACCCTGTAGGTCGCATCCAACAATTGGATGTTTCTCGACAAGGGACCAAGGACAATGGTTTCTTTCCCTGGAAGTATCTTGGCTTACTTTGCTTATACAATTTTATATAGGCCCAAATGTCCAAATTATGACATACGACACACAAAACAGATCTTGAACATCACCAACAACCATTCATAATCAGATAAACGGAAAATTAACCAAGGAATCTACTAACTTGGGTCGGCCTTCAATAAATTCATTAACAAAATTAATTTTATAAATATAATTAATATAAATTTTAATTAATAAATTAAATTAATAAATATATTATTTTTATATAATAAATTTTATATAATATATTAAAAAAAAATGTAAATATAATATTAAATAATTTATTTATAATATAATTTTTTTTAGTATATCCAGGTAACAAAGTCGTTGTATTTTTAATAAAAATTATTTATTACTATGGCGAGAGCTGTTAACTGGGTCGTTATAAAAGGGTATATTTTTTATAAACTGGGATTTATAGTTAAAACTTTTAATTTTTAATAATTTTTTAAATAAATTTAATATTTTATTAACTATGGTATACTATACGGGTTTACTTTTAAAAGCTAAGTTTGTAAGACTTTTTGTAAGTTTTTTAAAAAGGTGGTATTTGAAATTATTTTTGCCATGCAGATTTATAGTTAAAATACTTACTTTGGATAAATAAAATTTTAATATAAAGGTTTGGTATTGCTATAATGGTATATTATTGGGATTTATAGCTAAAACTTTTAATTTTTAATAATTTTAAAATAAATTTAATGTTTTATTAATTATGGTATGCCATGCGGGTTTATTTCTAAAAGCTAAGTTTGTAAGACTCTTTGCAAGTCCCTGAAGAGGTACTGTTTAAAATTATCCCTGCCATGTAAATCTATAGTTAAAATGCTTGTTTTTGATTAAGAAATTATCGACATAATGGTTTGGTATTGTTATGATGGTATACTAGTAGGATTTATAGCCAAAACTTCTAATTTTTAATAATTTTTTAATTGGTTTATCTCGGTATGCCATTGGGAAAGCTTAGTCATAAGGACTTTTACAAGGACGGTTATTACGATGGTATACCACTATAATTTATATTAAAAATAGAAAAATTACAATAACTTTAGTATTTAGGAATATTATAAAAAATATAAATATTTATTTTTTATTTTAAATTAAAATATATTTATTTAATATATAAATTAAATTTATTTTAATAATAT
>VSDK01014799.1:111267-246354 GCA_009767595.1 Symbiodinium kawagutii
ATTAATAATATTTAATATATAATTTATTTTTAAAAAATATCATTATAATTTTAAATAAAAACAAAATATTTATATATTTAAATTAAAAAATTATTATTAAATATATATATTTTTTTAAATTTTTAAATTTAAAAAATATTATTTTTATATCTAATTATAAATAAAATTATTATATATATTTTTTTAAAATTATATTTAATATTTAATTAATAAAAAATTTAATTAATTTATTTATATTTCTTTCTCTCTCCAGCGCCATCTCCCAGGTCCCTCAAGCGAAGGGGCGCACTTTGTATTTAATTTATTTTATTTATTATTATTATATTCTATTTAATTAAAATATATATTTTATTTTATTTAAATATATATAAATACATAAATATATTATTTTAAAGCAAAAATTAATATATATTTTATTTTTTAAATTTATAATCTATAAATATTTATGAGAATTTAGGGAAATTACCGAATATAGGTTATTATCAAGGTTAACTCAGGGTGGTACCGCGTGCAGGGGTGAGGGGTTGTTTCTATAATTAAAAAAAAATTAAAAATAACTGTAACAACAAAACCAACAAATCGACCAACAGAAACAACAACCAACAACAACGATAACAACAACGCAACAACAAATTGACAAAGAAAAACAACAACGACAAAAACAACAAATTGGCCAAGAGAAACATTAACAACACAAAATAACAACAACAACAACAACAACAACAACAACAACAACAAATACAAATCGTCCAAGAGAAAAAACACCAACAACAAATCGACCAAGAGAAACAACAACAACAATAAATTAAAACACAACATTCATGAAACAAACAAAACACACAAATAATCAAAATAAGAACGCCACAAATTAATCATCACCATCACCATCACCATCATCATCATCATCATAATCATTTCAACCATCTTCAACGCCACCACTTCATCTCAAACAACTTGCTCTTCCATATGCGCCTGGCGCGGTTACTATGTTAATTTGCCTTTATATATTGCATATATATATACACATCATCCACCATCCCAAGGAGTTTGCATATGTATCTATATATAAGTACACATACATACATACATACATATGTATATATATATATATTTGTGAACAATACTTTAAATACAGTATTCTAGATACTCTCCATATGTTTTTTCTATAAATATCAACATATGCAAATCTAAATGCTATTCCCTGTGTACTTGTTAGATCTACTTCGTCAAAGTTGCCACAGCCTGTTTTACCGATTCTCATGGGTTCTCGTCAGCTACAGCTTTGTGTGAAATCACCAAGCGGTGAGTGGCAATCCAACCTCCAACATCTCCACCCAGAGGATCATGTTCGAAGGTGAGCCGGAAATATAACCTTCGTGGATGATCTTGGAAATGGAGGTTTAGATCACTGCTAGCCTTCTCATTCCTTGCATCTGCAAGACAAAGAAAGTAGGCCATAGCATAGAAACACCAAAGGCACCATAGTATTAGGCCGGTGCACTCGAAAAACTTACAGGTCTCGCAAGTTTCACCCTGACCCAAGGTGACCAGACCGCCAAGCAAGGTCAGTACACAGCCAAGACAAAGGGATCCCATCAACGATCGTCTGAGTTTTCCATGGTGGCGATCCACCGTGCTTCGGATGTGCTTTGCCTCCTCCCCCGTCAAACCTAAGAGCTCCATGTGGACAAAGTCCACATCTTGCAAGGCCCTGTTGGTCCAACAAAAAGCATGGTACAACAAGAAGGACCTGGGTCGGCTTGAGACTCGAGATACTCTAAACTATAAACCAAACACATCCAAGCACTACAAGTATTACCAGCCACCAAAGCAAACTCCCAAAACATCCAAAAATTCTTGCTTTGGAGCTCCAAGTTGCATCTCTTCACGGCTTTTACGTTGTGATGAACTCGCTTGGCTGTAATCTGAAGTCGTCTGCTCTCTCATGACTGAAGCCCTTTGCTATTCGCTTAGACCAGGGTGCGCCACTTGAAATCAGGCCATGGCTGGCGCGGGCCCGCGCGGTCTGTTTCGTGCCGAAACCTCTGGAGGATATGCTTCCTATGTGCCAACCTACCAGGTTGATGCAAGCACCCATGCAATCCCATGGGCACACAGAATCATTCAGACCTACCCAGGCCCCAGGCCGAGACCAAGAAACTGTCACTATTTGTTTCGATTCTTGGCGAGTGGGCATCCCATCAATGGAACCGTTTCGACCAATGGAGAATGCCTACCGTTCATGCAATATACAACCATCATCAACCATCCAGCTGCAAAATCAAGTGTGCGCATGCTACAAATCACCTCCAATAGAACGAAAGAGGCTTTTTCAGATGCACTTTGAGAATAAAACAAATGGCTCACAATTATGATGCCATCTGCAATCCAGCAAACTACCGCATTAACGATGGGTTTCGAACACTTTTGGTCTCAACCCAGCTATTGTCCTCATTAAAGCACGGGTCCGTTGGTCAGCAAAGGCTCAGTCAGACTCCTCATCCTCTTTGTCCGCAGTCTCCTCTTCCTCCTCCTTAGACTTTGCTGCAGGGGTCTGGAAATCCAATAGTAGCCAGCAAGGCAGCATATCGGTGACTAGTGCAGGTTTGATTGCATCATCCTCCTTGCTTGGTTAGAATACTTCCATCGAATCATCTCAAGCGCTGAAAACATTTTTGAAAAACATGATGGCTGAGGACTGGGAAAGGTGCTCTCTCGGCGGAGTCTTTCTGCAAAGCCTCCTTGGTGGCGAGGAAACTCCGCCGAATGCCACTTGCTGCAATCAGCAACGCCAGCACGGACTATGGAGATTTTAGCAGCACATCAAAAACATGGAGAGACAATAGGACGAAAGGAAGGTGAGTGACAGGAGCATTGAAAAGTTATGAAAAGGTGAAGACGGCAAAAGTGATCGAGCGAAAAAAACTGAGCAAAACGGGAACACATAAGAGGAACATCAGCTGCGATTGGAACGACAGTCCGTGATGACAACAACAATTGTGCAATCAAGACGATCAAGGATCACTAGAAGGAAAACAAGGAAAAAACTCAGAATAACCGGAAGTGAGAAAAAGTGAGAAAAAGTGAGAAGGAAGAAACACACCACTCAAGCGACAACGGAGATAACAAGCAGATCCAAGTCAAAATAGAATGCAGGACAAGAACACAGAAAAGACATGATAAGGAAATCAGAATACAATAGAACGAGGATGATTGATAAAGAAATAGCCAGAAGAGATTGAACGCAAACACGAATCCTGCCCGCAAGGACAAGAACGTGAACAATTGTCAAACACACGAAAGAGTATATAAACACAAGAGCTCATATTCTGCACAGTAGCTAAACATATATATGGTCATCGCTAGCTACTGACCATGGAAATGTAGTTTCAATACAGCCTTCGTATACCAATACTTTCAACAAATAATTTTCTGGATCTAAACATGACATCACCATGTCACCAGTGAACGCAATCCCAGTAACGCTTCGCGGCACGGAGTTGGAACAGCTGGGCAGTGCCAAGTCAAACGAAACGTATCGAAACGAAAGTACGAACAGCATGGAAACCAAACAAAGCAGCAAAAACAAACAGTAGACCTACCAGGTCGGAACATTTCGTTTGGGAAAGGGAAATCATACAAATAGTCACATGGACCAACAAATCCATCTTTGCAAAAATGTACGGTTGAAAAACAATGTAAAGTATACACACGAAATAAATAGATAAATTAATCAACAAACAAATGGATAGATACATACTTGTACATGTGACCCTCCATGTGCACATATGCATGTACATGCACGCACCATCGTGCACGTATTTGCCGGCCACCCGCCCCTGCCCCCAATGAGCTGGGTACCGAATCACCCGCCCCTTGGGTGTTCCCGTTGCAGCCAGCTCCGTGATGTGGCCAACCTAGCTGCATAGCATTTTTATCTGCAGCATATGTCACACCCGCAAAATAGGTACTTTCATCATGCCAAGATGTTCGGTCCTTAGATATTTTAATATATTTTACTTATCTACAGCTTCTGCGTTTCCTGCACAATACCAACGTACCATGTCTCTCTCTCTCTCTCGCAGCATCTCCCAGGTCCCTCAAGCGAAGAGGCCCGCAACAGGCAAACACAATCAGCAAAAACGGCAAAATTACACACACACACACACGCATATATTTAAAATTTAAAAAAAATATATATATATATACATACCATAGCACAAAGGGAGGAGAGGACGAAAGAGTAGAGCCTGGCAACTCACACAGAACTTGCCTAGCGCATCTTGTTCGAACTGAAACAGAGTCTTCCAAAAACTGATGGCAAGCGACAGGCGGCAGTCTTAGTGTGGGTTCAGGGTCGGTACCAAATTCAGTTGGGGCTCTTATGGATCAAGGCAACTTGAGCCAAAATACCTAGAGTATATGGAAATGATATGTACGAACCCAAGCCTTCCACACCTGATGCGCTATGACGTATCATGCTTGTATACTGCCGCATAACCCCGGAACCCCGGTCCTAACCGCGGGCAGGGGAGGAGACTGCATGCTGCATATGCATTGTACACATTGCACAAGCTCCCCAGTTCCCCACACACCCCACCATAGAAGGGGGTGGAAAAGTGATTCTCACTTGCACCCCTACATGCAAAATAATGATACATACAAACCCATGTGGGATGGTGGTGCAAGGAATTGGTGCGCACACATATATGAAGGTAAAAAAAACAGCTAACCTACGTGTATATATAGCCTCGTCCGAGGCCTTGGAACTGCGGAAACCGCAATTCCTATGGCGAGAACTATCTATTCCATGACGAAATTTTGTCGCGGATTCATTCCACGTCATCATCATCATCGTCATCATCGTCACCATCATGCCCGTCATCAGTGTCATCATCATCATCATCATCATCATCATCATCATCATCATCATCATCATCATCGGAACAAGCCTATATATACATGTATATTAATAGATACACGTGATTGTTGTGATTATTTGGGTGTGCACATGGGTGCACCATTGTGCACATCTCTTTCTCTCTCTCTCTCTCTCTCGTACATCTATTTGCAAAAGCCTCTCTGAAAATTGGACTCTGAAGCTGGTTGTCCAACTGAGTTGTTCAAGTGGGTTCAAGATGGTTCAACTGGATTGTTGAGTCTGGCACTTATTCATGTCTATGCAAAATCGCTTCCATACCCTCCGCTAGCCATTCCAGCTGAAAGACACTCTTCGGTGCTGTCTAGGCACTTGATGCGCCATCCTTGAGCGACCAGCCATGACAGACTGCCTGAAGCGCCCTCCGCGCTGAGCGGATGTGGCGTCCGAGAAGGCTGGGGTGATGGAGCGGATTCGATCCACCTGAGATCCAGTTGCTGGACTTGCACAGTCACAGGATGCCCCAGGGCAAGCCCCAGGGTGCCCATGTGAACACCGTTGTGCCCGAAACAAAGATGTCCCTATGAGTGACGAAGCGAACGACTCGGTCTTCATTGATGATGTAGCATCATTGGTGAATGTGATAGTGGGACTTGGCAGGAATGGACAGCAATCTGCGCTGTTGGAAATACACACCTACTACTGACCCCAAGCAACAACACTCAAGGGGATTCAAGCTGTTGGGAACATGCAGGATGAGAAATGATGCTCCCCATGCATAAGCCTACTGTGGGATACAGTTGGTGGGTGCATTTGTCACCCTATTGCTGAGGATCACGCAATCGTTTTCCGCCTCATGTTCCAGCCCAAATCTTTAAGTCTTGAAGCTTATCAGCACATACATATGTGATCCATACTAGTTTCTGTCTCCGTCTTTGCTGAATTGCTTGTATAAATACGGCCAATTCCTAGGCTTTGCCCCGCACGTACAAGAGTGACGGGATCATCATCATCAGCATTATGATCAACATTATCATCATCATGATCATCATCACCATGGTCATCATCATATAGTGCAGCGGGAGTGGGACATTTGATTCTGGTAATGAGTTCTTTCGTATACATGAAACATATAGTGCAGCAGGGCTGGGACATTTGATTCTGGTAATGAATTCTTTTGTATATATGAAACATATAGTGCAGCGGGGGGGGGACATTTGATTCTGGTAATGAATTCTTTTGTATATATGAAACATATAGTGCAGCGGGGGGGGGACATTTGATTCTGGTAATGAATTCTTTTGTATATATGAAACATATAGTGCAGCGGGGGGGGGACATTTGATTCTGGTAATGAATTCTTTTGTATATATGAAACATATAGTGCAGCGGGGGGGGGACATTTGATTCTGGTAATGAATTCTTTTGTATATATGAAACATATAGTGCAGCGGGGGGGGGACATTTGATTCTGGTAATGAATTCTTTTGTATATATGAAACATATAGTGCAGCGGGGGGGGGACATTTGATTCTGGTAATGAATTCTTTTGTATATATGAAACATATAGTGCAGCGGGGGGGGGACATTTGATTCTGGTAATGAATTCTTTTGTATATATGAAACATATAGTGCAGCGGGGGGGGGACATTTGATTCTGGTAATGAATTCTTTTGTATATATGAAACATATAGTGCAGCGGGGGGGGGACATTTGATTCTGGTAATGAATTCTTTTGTATATATGAAACATATAGTGCAGCGGGGGGGGGACATTTGATTCTGGTAATGAATTCTTTTGTATATATGAAACATATAGTGCAGCGGGGGGGGGACATTTGATTCTGGTAATGAATTCTTTTGTATATATGAAACATATAGTGCAGCGGGGGGGGGACATTTGATTCTGGTAATGAATTCTTTTGTATATATGAAACATATAGTGCAGCGGGGGGGGGACATTTGATTCTGGTAATGAATTCTTTTGTATATATGAAACATATAGTGCAGCGGGGGGGGGACATTTGATTCTGGTAATGAGTTCTTTTGTATACATGAAACATATAGTGCAGCGGGGTCGGGACATTTGATTTTGGTAATGAGTTCTTTTGTTTATATGAAACATATAGTTCAGCGGGGGGGGGGACATTTGATTCTGGTAAAGAGTTCTTTTGTATATATGAGACATATAGTTCAGCGGGGGTGGGACATTTGAACACATGTGTTTTTGATCAGAACAACCATTGGTTGACATGATGAACCAACCAGTGATTGATATGATCAGCCTTCGGCCCATCATATCAATCACTTGCAATGCCGGGGCAAAGCCCCGGCATTGCGCGTATAAATAGATGTGCATATATGAATATCAAATAAAAATTAATGTAAATAAACCAATATGTTTACAAATGTAAAGATAGATATCACATACATCTAAACAACATATGAATATAAATATGCAAACATGCACTGTACCACTCTATCCGTACATTGCAGCATAGGAGGAAACCACTTTCTTGTCAGACATAAGCTGCATGTTCTTCAGCTTCACAGGTTGAGGTCTGAGCTTTGTCGTTGGGGCCAAGGTGGGAGTATCGTCTGCAAGGACAGCAGGCTCTGCACCTGCACTGCCATGCCATGCACGGAAAACAGGAGACTGCTATACCTGGCCTTCGCCCTGGCGATCGCGTGGGGCCACGGTGATGTTGCCAGCAACAAATGGATTGGACTGCACGCGTTCAACCATTGACACTTGGGCCTTGGAAAGAGCTGCTTTCATTCAAAACATTTCAAGACCTCTTGAGTCGACCTCTGTTCTCACACTCAGCAAATAGGATGCCAAAGCGAGAAACGTCCGGTTGCGTAAAGAACACCACCAGCTTCTCAATCAACTCCTGAGAGGGGGCTGAGTTTGACCGTTGTCAATGCGTTGAATCCACAGCATTGCTTAAAGATCTAGACCATCATAGGCCATCACAGGCCATCATAGACCATCCTAGATAGTCCTAGGCCATCCAAGACGGAGAACACGCAACCGAAACATAGTCCAAACGCTTGCCACTGCCGAGCAACGCCAACTTCAAAAACCAATCTCTTGTCCAGGCCGAACCTGAAAGGTACATGAAGGTACCATGTCTTTCGCTGCCATGATCAATTTCACGTTCATACCATATGTTTTTGCTTGGCATCCCTTTGCCATGAGAAATGCCCTATGGATGTCTGCGGTCTTGAGCAGAGAAACCGAGTACCATTCTGCTTTGCTGTGCTTGCCGAAAAAATGTATGCAGATCGCCAATCTGCTTACATCCACTACCACCCGCAAATGTTGCAACACTATGCAAATCACCCCTTAACCAATCGACATGTTATCGGCCCCCTGTTGACAGAACACAGCAGCGGTCCTGCACTTCGGTTGATAACGAACACAACATGCAGGATTCAACAGGCGTCGTGCGATTACGAAACAATCAGTCGAATGAACATCCAATCCAAAGAGTAAACTGACGCATGCTACGGCAGTTGGGGAACAAAATCCCTGCACAACATGTTGCAAGCTCCTACCATCACTGTCATATGGACTGAATGTCATGCCCCTCACACCGGCAAACACGCCGGGCTGGCTGAGTCAGTCGATCGCTTGTTGCGCTGGAAAGGCCGGGGATATCATGTACGCTGGATATGAGCTCCTAAGTGAAGAAAGGACTCAGGGACGCTGCCTGGCTTCATTGAAACCCTGAGGAACAACATCAAAACAAACACCAAGTAGTGAAAAACTAGACACAACTAGACTAACAATGGACGATGAACAAAAATAGTCAACCCATGTCAACCCAAATAAGACATTACGGATCATTGCGGGAAAGGCAGTGAACTCAGGTTTTGCTGAAGATCTCACATGGGTTTGCCGTTAGTCGTTGTAGATCAGGGTTTGCATGTCCCACAGTTCACTTCATTTCTTGGGAAGGTGCATGATAAATCTGAAAGGAACTCTTTCTGCAACCTCGTGCTTCCATGTGGCTCTCTATTGCAGGCGTGACTCGTATTTCTTTTGGCAGCCAAGATGTATCAGGGCACCCAGCGTCTGTATATTTCTGCAGCGTCGGTTGCTGATAATCTGCAATGTTGGAATCAGATCAGGAACATGAACCCGCTTCAAATCATTAGAATCCGCCCATGAGATTCATCCCACTCAAAATTCAGAAGTCATTGTGACTTCAAGAAATGTGAAGCATTTCATTCATCTCTCCTCTTGCTCCTTTCTGCACCCAAGCTCGCTTCGCTTTCGAGCGTACGAACCCAGCTGGCAAAAAGGCCACCCAGCAATGCTCCTCAAATGGAGGCTGAACTGCAAGCGTGGTTTTCGCAGCGAGGACCGGCAAACTGTCGCCCATCTTCTCAACGTGTCTCTCTCTCTCTCTCCCTCTCTCTCTCTCTCTTTCTCTTTGACTCTTTGATTCAAATGCTTTTTGATTTTTTGGGGTGCCGTCTGTCTGATCCTGCTGGATTTATTCTGGTGGTCAAAGTATATATAATGCCCACGGTCGCGCTGATCATAAAGCAGTATACGACCTCCGCATGTCGTTTACCAAAGCAGTCCAGTGAATCAAGTATTTTTGCTTTGGGGCCTGAAGCTGTTTGAGTTCCCCTGTTACCAGCACAATGTCAGTGACTGTTGGTGTCATGCCGAGAGTCTTGGAATCAGAAAGCCCGCCACCAGCTGCTGATGCTGTCTGGACTGCGGTTGGGAGTAGATACCACCCCTCAGAAGCCAAATCGAACCATCTCGCACCAAGTGTAGCATGACTTTGTATTTGCATACGCTTAGTTTGTCAAATTGAGAGTCACTGTCACAGCCACTGCATTTTTGGACGGAGAAGTTCTGAAAGCAATGGGCAGCGAGATTGTGCAGCTACCTGGCCTGGTATCATATTGAAGTTCTGTCCGCTCCGAGTCCGTAAAATAAGTCTTAGGCACCTTGCATGAGCTGTACGGTAGACGCGGCAAGCAACATAGAAGCGTTGATAAGTTCATACATCTTGAAACAGTAAGTCTCTGCAAATGCTCACCAAAAGACTCCCACGATCTCCCACTGCGCCAAGGGACATAAAGCATTATGCCCTCAGGCTGCGCCAAACGGCTCAGAAATCGTGTCAGCCTGAGTGAAGCGACGCAGGCAGCAAACCAAACAAGCCTTCAACATCCGGCCATGCCATGCCTGGGCCGTTTGACAAACAAACTAATGCAGCCACATGCACGGCTGAGGTGGCACTTCAATGCCAGTGAGAAGAATGTCAAACAACACATAGGCACGGATGGCAACACCTTGGGATGTGCGCCCCCAGACCAACCCACGGACATGGCAAAAACAAAGTAGCAAGAAATTCCCTGCAAAAACTTGGCAGGTGAAGCTCTTCTCTGAGAATGGTGCGCTGTCGAGCGGTCAGATCGGAACCTGTGTCAGCGGCTGGCAGGCTTTTTTGCGCGTTGGCGTTTAATTACAAGTCACCATCTAAGGAGGCATGCGTTTGTGCCATCAGGCAGTCAGGGCAATGGAGGCAAACATTGCATGTAATCATTTGCCCAAAGTATTTCTAGCTGGCAAAACCTGTTCCCCTCGGTGATTCTGTACAAACATCACAACAACAACAACAACAACAACAACAACAACAACAACAACAACAACAACAACAACAACAACAACAACAACAACAGCGGATGCATCCTATACAAACACTGCACTACACACCCACTGCATTGTCTGCATTCCGTAGATTGCAAACAATGCAACAGGACCAATGCAATACCGCGAGGGGACAAAAATGAAGCAGAAGATACATAGTAGAAGCATTCCCTCTGTGAGGGTTCCACAAAAATTGAGTAGATGGTAGAAGCCTTCCCTTTTTCATGCCCCAGGAGTGGATTCCCGAATCTTCCCGATGCTTCACGCCTATGTCGAAGAATTTGAAGCTTCCTGCCCGGGAAGGCGCCAAATCCAAGCCTGAAGGCGCCGGATGTGCAACGGGGTGGCCCCAGAGGGTGCCTTGCCTGCGTGGCTGTCCATCGTTAGGGTGCGTGCAAACGTGCGGAGAGCACGCGAAAGCCAAGAGATGCAGTTTCCTGAGGTGGAGATATGTGGAGACATGTTGAGACTCTGAGAATCTAAGAGAAGACCCTTGACGTCTTGAAGCAGTGAGGCAAATCAAATAATACCTAATGTATAACCCCCTTTATCGTGCATGTCCAGGCAGTACCACCAAGTCTTGCTGAGGCACGCATCTGCATCTGGCACGTGTCCTCATTGTTTGGTGGGGAAATTTCACAGTCTTTGCTTGACACATGGATGCTTTAAGCGGTCCTTGTGACTGGTCCAAAGCACTTAAACACTGTGAGTCGACTAAGGTGAGTCGAGTCCTCAAAGTGCGTTTGCATCTTGCTGGCCCATTCTCTAATTGTCTTCAATCCGCTCCTTGGCAAACCGAAGCCGCTCAGCTACACGCCAATACGGTTGTCAAATGCTCAATCCATGGGCATGCCGCCAGGTCTCTTGTAGACGTAGTTGGAGAAAAGTATCGCGACAATGTATGGAAAAAACCTGAGATCTGACTCAAACAGAGCTGCACAAATGCAGCAAAGTGAGGACCTATGATCCCCCAGTCGTCATCCACAAACATCAGTGATGATGCAGTGATGATGGTTGACAATGGCCGATGACAGCGAATGGTGCATGTGGGGACCGCTTTCAGCTCCGGGCTTGGATCGTTTGTGGATGGAGACCTGGAGAAAAATCTGTGCCAAATCAGTTCAATGTCAGTCATGAGTCATGAAGGGAGAATTCCACGCCATCCTCATCCTCATCTAGAACATTAAAATCAAACATCAAAGCACCAATTAGATTTCGACAGGATTTTCCGGATGCCTTCTCTTCCTCTTCTTCCTCCACCACACCATCTTCTGCCATTGCTCTGCGTCGAGCCTGTATAGCTGCCTCAGCTTTGCCCATGCGATGTGTTGTGCTTGGCTCGAATCTCAGTGCCCTGCCTGAAGCTTCCCAGCAGCTCCATCTTCCACCTCCACTTCCTTGGAAGCCCACGTCCCAGAAGACCCTCTGTGGCACTTGGAAGCAATTTTTGGTGGTCTCTCAAAATAGGGCTACCCATGGCTACCCTTAAATCATCTCATATTAGCCACTTGTAGTCATAAACAATCATAAACCAACCATTTTTGGGGTTCCCAATGGCTTGAGAAACATGAGAAACCACCAGTTCTCAAATCAAAACGTTGGAGGCAAGTGGCTATGCTGGTCTTTGTTTCTGCGCTCGCCTTGCTGGCCCGACGTCCCAGAAACGAGGACGAACTTGGCCTCGTCCCAGGAGCGGTGCCAAGCAACAAAGAACAACCGACCATGGGAGATATCAGGTGATATGATATATGTGATATTCAGTGCAGAGTTCATGGGTGAGCAACTTTTTTTTTCCAGCGCCGTCAATTCCAGACCCAACCCTTATAATCAGCTTTTTCAACCAACTTATCAATCAATAATCTAACAGTCCATACAACATATGTGGTGATGCGGTGCATTGCAGCATTGTATCCATGTTCTAGCTACCTTCATTCTTTCTCAGAATGCACCCCTTGCAGCCACGGCACCCACCCACAATCTGGTCCTTTCCTTCTTCTCCAAATTCCCCGACATCAATTACCACCTGCAAAACACCGCAGTGTGGAATGACAGAGCTGGTAGCAGCACCGGTTCAACGATGAAAACAGCTCCACCCCTCGAATCTATTAGATCTATTGGGATCTATTAGGATCTATTAGGATCTATTAGGATCTATCTAGACTTATCTTAGATCTTAAATCAATAAGGCGCCTTGCACAGTGCATTGAGCCGCGCCTGTGGAGGCCACGAAGGTCCTGGCTTTGAGAGCTCTTCTTGCGCCTTAGCAGCGAGGGCAAGGAGGCAGCTGATGGGCTCGCGCGGATGGGTGCCTCCTTGTACCAACTCGGCAGGTTGATGCTGACTCCGAACTCGGGAATCTTCACCTCGCAGATTGTCGATCCGGGGGATGAATTACACTGGATGCAATGGGCAATAAGGCCGTGACAGAACCGTCATCAGGGTCTTCAGACGTTGCGGTCAGCGGCCTTGAGCTATGAAAACACTTTGCTTCCGTTTTCCAACAATGCAGATTACAAGAACCCCAATGACATCTGATAGACCATTATCATGCGACAGATCCCGGTTGCTGGCACGCAGGAACATGGGCACATCACACACAGGCACACGTGCACACAAAAACATCTCCAAATGCGTGTGCACATTCAACTTCTCGATCTCGTCCCTGTAAATGTGTATCAATGTGTATCATTGAATTCTTATCAATTCATCAATGTTGTATGAATTCAAATTAATTCATATCAATGATTCATTCATATCATTGATTCCTGTTGTAAAAATTCATATCAAATTCATATTTCTTCCCTGTATCAATTCACTGTTGCACTTTGTGGAATCTGATTTCACTTTTCCCCACCTGGGGATGGTCACCAGCACCTGCCGTGTTCCATCTGCCAAAGGTGGCGGTAGTGGCGGAAGCTCTTTGTCCTCCTCCTGGAAGTCTCTACCAGGCCCTTGGATGCTTTTCTTTTTTTTTGGGGGGGTATTAAAAATATCTGCATGGATGTCTATACGCATGACATTTCAAGATTTATTGAAAAATAGAGATGCATTGTAAATAGAACTCTGTCATACTCTGTCCCTCCATTTTGACACACAGACAAATCCACCATCACCGAGAACCAGAGACTGCAAACGACCCAAAACTGCTTTCACAACTTGATCTTGATTGATTTTGCACGGATTTGCATGGCATGTGGTGCTCCTTGATCGGGCTTGCGGCCCCAAGACCACTCTCCTTTGACATCAGCCTTGCCAGGTGTGCCTTAGCTGGCCGGTCAATCCAAGAGCCCTCCCAGATCCCCAATGATTCTCTGGTTGGTGGTAATCCCTATGAAATTTATGAGTCAACCAAACATTATTTAATGATTACTTCCGGAAATAATTCATGTCAATCAAACCACAAACCAGCTATTATTGTTGGTTATCCTACATAGCTAGTTAGCCATTAGAAACGCATTACAAACATTTCTTAATTCCAAAACCACCAATCAATTCTCAATATCCCAAACCAAATAGGCCCAACATCACATGACCCTAAGACCTGTACCTGGCAGTTTGTTGAGCAACATCTTTACACTAGCATTTGGTTAGGGCACTCCTGGTAGCTCCTTGTCTCCTCCTTTCAAGAAACCTTGTTTGTACAAGCGCATCTTGGTCTCATAAAATAAGGAATCCGGGTGGAGGGAACTCTGAGTTTGAACAGTAAACATCCATCTCATTCTCAACCAAATAGACGTCACAGAAAATGCGGGAAAACAAATATGCGTTTAGAATTGCAATGTAGGGACAACCTCTTTCTTAACAAATGAAATGAGCCTATCATGAGCCTAAGACAGAATGTTAGGCACAGCATTTCGAGTAATTAAAATTACCGGAAATCCATGCCCTGGCTCTGAAGAACCGTTATTCTATAAGCACACAGGTACCCAAGAAACCCCCATCATCCTATCTGCTTTTTCAAGGGTGCCACTTTGCCCTAGACCCCAAGCCCACCACCTTTCTAGCCCGTCATGATAAATCATGATAAATTGTCAGAATTCTAAACCTCACAGTTAATTTAAGCCTTAGAGTCAGAGCTTTGTGACTGGCACATCTCCTGGGCCAAGGAACTGGGCTATCACCAGGTGATGCAAGGAGCCCATCCCCGGCTTCTGACGCGTTGGCCGTAGCCAGCGCGGTGGGATCTTTGCTGGGACCGCGGGTCAGTATCCTTGGTTGGAAGTCTGTGGCATAGCTTGGAGTGAGAAATTCGTCAACCAGCTGTTCAACCAGAGATTTACAACAGATTTACTACCCTGGTAGTGTTCAACCAGAGATTTACAACAGATTTACCATCTCTTTCTCCCTCGCTCTTTCTCCCTCTCTCTCTCTAACATGAGGTTTACTATCATGGACTTCGTGCATCTTGGTGCCAAGCAATCAAGACATACCCCAAAAAGACCCACAGCTGCAATGTTTTCACCGGGCTTCCGCTGTGCACCTGCAGGATCGGCCTGCCGAAACCTTGGCATAACGTTCCCAAAACCTTTCATGGCATATGGTCATAACATGTCATAGCTTCGGTTTGAGCTGAGTTGCGGAGGCATCCCCAAATTGCCGCCACCCATCTGTCCATCCGGCATGTTCATACCCTGGCCCTGAGAGTCAAACAAATGAAAAACACAGAAGGCAAATCTGATTCAATCAGCCTCAAGCATGCCAAAGACTCTTTGAACCTGAATGCGCAACTATCATCACTACATGCTTTTGAACGGAGAGTCATGCTATGCACAGCTTGCCTGGGGCATTTGAGGCATTTGAGGCTGCATATGCTGGAACTGTGGCATCTGCATCTGCCCCATTGGATTCATCATGCCCATCTGACCCATGTTGGGATTCATCATTGGCATCGATCCAGGCATTCCTCCTTGGTCATGACGCGAATCAGGGCCTGCTTTGCGACTTGTCGCTGACAATGTCTTCTAAAGCATCTCAAAAACCTCATCAGCTGCCAAGAATCCGAAGGGCATCTGCATGAATGGCATCCTCAGCGGAGGAAGTGACTGAAAACTGAAAATGAAAATGTGTTTCTCTATCTCTCATCCATAAGTGCAGCCAGTTGCTGCATTTGCTGCATTGCGAAAGGCGACATTCCTAAGGACACCATGCGAAAGGCGACATTCCTCTCAAAACCTATCAACTGCATGTCGTCTCAATGACTCAGTCAACTTTGCTACTGCATTCTTCACATAGCCACACGACTCTTGCAAACAGGCTTCCATGCATTCCCATGCCCATGCCCGGCATACCCATGCCCATGCCCATGCCAGGCATCCCCATGCCCATGCCGCCCATGCCCATACTCGGCATCCCCATGCCCATACCCATGCCACCGCCCCCACCACCAAAATCGCTTTTCCCACCACCTTTCCCTTTACCTCCGCCTCCGCCTGGCAACAAGCCGAGTGGACCAAAGAGAAAACTCGGCATATTTCTGATCAGCGCGCTACAAGGACCAAAATGTCTCTCCTTCTCTTCCCACAGTCAGCATATGGCACCATGCAACGAGGAGAGCAAATTTGCCCGAGCCTTTCTTGCCTCCTTTCCTCATCCATGGAGGCAGCGGTTGCCCTATCCCATCTCCGCCTGTGACAATCAGCATTCATGATGGGCAGCGCGCATTCTTTGAGGCACGCCGCCATGCACACTCTGAAAAAATCAGCAACAAGAAACAGCTCAGCATAGCTCAGCTGTGTGTTTTTGAGGCCTCCTTTTTTGCCTTTACCTTTGCCTCCCATCCCTTGAGGAGAAGGAGGCTGGCTCTTGAGCCCAACGCTTGCAATCAAATGCAATAGCACAAACACCAACCACAACCACAACCACAACGACGACGACAACAACAACAAAAAACGGCAACAACAACAACAGCAACAACAACAGCAACAACAGCAACAACAACAACAACAACAGCAACAACAACAACAACAACAGCAACAACAACAACAACAACAGCAACAACAACAACAACAACAGCAACAACAACAACAACAACAGCAACAACAACAACAACAACAGCAACAACAACAACAACAACAGCAACAACAACAACAACAACAGCAACAACAACAACAACAACAGCAACAACAACAACAACAACAGCAACAACAACAACAACAACAGCAACAACAACAACAACAACAACAACAACAAGAACAACAACAACGACAACGACAACGACAACGACAACGACAACGACAAAGTTGTGGAAACGGAACTAGGAAGGTGCCGCCATGCGTGGGTGTGCCACATGTGAGGTGTATGTAGCATCCCGCAGCCTGAAATGAGCACTGTCAAAAGGAATGCTAGCTGCTGGGATGTTTTTTGTGATTCATGGGAGATAGGTGGGGTTCGTTGATATGAAATCAAAATCAACATCCGCGACGCTTCCTCTTTGTAGTCTTAAAGCTCCTCTGCGCTCATTAACATTTATGGGGGCAATTAGCTTGTCTATGTTTGTCCAGTCTAGGTATCTCTAGCGTCTCCTTACACCTTCTCATCAGGGCCTCACATCCAAAGGAGGCCATCTGAGAGAATCATACAGCTGAGATGTGCTAAAACTATGCATGATTTTCCAGAATGATGTGTCATTGCAGAATGGAGCGAGTGAAATGGACAGTATGCACCAAGCTCCTGAGCAAGTTGTCATCCCACACGTCTAATCACAAACATCTTCAGCAACTTGGTGCTGAAAAATCATGAAATACATATCGAGCTGCAAGTTGACCACGAGATCACTCGAGCTGTTGTGCAAGTGCAAACGTTACCGTTACTTGAAACGACTTTCAACGACTTGAAAGAAAGGGCCGCTGCATGTTTCGACATCGCTCTCTGCATCAAGGCATCAAAGCTTGTCGCAAGCCCTCCTGCGGTTCTGTCCGTCACAGCACTGCGCAAATGCACACGTTGTTGCACACAAAAAAGAACACAGGCATAATTTCATGGCTTGGATATCGGGATGTAATCTGTGGCCAAACGGATTGATGCACAAAGCAACAAACCCTCACCGGTGATGGGAAAAATGTAACATGGCGGCCTGGAAACGTGTGCCCAAAGAAATCAATGAAATCACATTTGCTTCTACGGCACAGAGCCAGCCTCATCGAACGACCTGGCAAGTCCGGACTCCAAGTCACAAGTGTGGTCAACCGGGTCTGTAGGCAACATGTTGCCGCCATGGACAACCCCACCCATTGTAAGGTCAACCTCATGACCAAATCCAGCAGCCATGGCGACCTCAAGCCGCCGTGCCCACGTCTGCTTCGGCAGCCTTAGAAGGCGGCGCGGCGGCGCTTTCCAGTTGTGTCTCTTGCAAAGCGTGGGTGGCAGTTTGCCAACCCGCTGCTTGTGCACTATGCGCGGAACTGGATTTCTTGCAAACAACACATACTATAAGAATACATATGCATTTACATGCAAATCCATGTCTTTAGAAATCGATGCACATATGTAATATGTTTCTATGCTTATGAGCAACATGAACCAAATGCATGCAAACTACTGACAATAATGGACCTGGCTATTAGGACTGCCCTACCGAGCAACAAACGTTCACCATGCACTAACCACATGTTGAGACACAACACATGGCAACCTATTAGGAGCAATACAGGGCCTGTTCCTTTCGCACATGCAAAAAAACATACATTGCAATCATACTAACAGCCCACACGTGGCAGCAACCGCTACAAGTAAGTACAGTAATATCTTGTCCAGGTGCAACATGCTAAAGTTTTAAAGGCACTGTCAGTACTCTGCTCAGGGGCTGCAAGTAAATGCTAGATGCTCCTATCTGCCACTCAATGAGCAGTATCCCCATACAGCAGGAAACTGTTGATCATTGGGTACTCACCCAAACCATTAAAATAAAAACTGCAGCTGTATTTTAAACTACTCCCAGTCCCAGTCTTTATGTTTGAACAATCTGCAACATCAAAACTACTGAGCAAAGCTTGTGTCATCTCAGAACTGTGAGCTTCACTGGGGCAGCTGCAGGACCATGCCAAGCACAAGCAGAAAAAGAGAGCGCTCAGCGAAGCTGATAGCACCTCAACGACCCAAGGACATCGACTGAAGGAACGGACGTGAAAGGGAGAGAATCTGATGCATGTGAATGTGTGAAGGATGTGGCCAAATGGTGCCAGAAAGAAGTGAATTCAACCGTGGCAAGGCAGAGAGATGGAGAGAGTGTGAGAGAACCGAGCTGGACTTGGAAATCCTTGCAACACATCAAGTCTCAACACACTTTATCACACTTTGTGATCTCAGTTGGCCTCAGGTCTCTACAAGAGCCCCTTCGGGCAAAACTGGAATTTGCCCAGGTGGTTGTGCGAAATGGCTCCTACAGCTGGACACCCAAAGCAGTGCCATTTCAGCAGTCATTGCACCATTTACAGTGCTCCAAACTCCAAATGTCTTTTTAATGTGGCTGGCACAGCTTCAGCCTTTTGAATGCAAATTTGAAGTCCAAGAAATGCAAAACATCGGTGCTGAGATGTCGAAACGTACAGGTGCACGAAACATACATAATTGAACAATGCCGAATATACTCCTATTGGGACATCCATCACTATGATGGCATGAGAGCAGCATGCTTGCGGGGAGAGAAATCATCATCCGATGTCTGCCAGGTGGCCTGGATTTGAAGTCGTAGGCTTCGTAAAGCACGGGGCAGGACCTTGGGTGATGAATAGAACTAGTGAACAAACGCCCTGGAGGTGGAAAAAGAAGCTGATTAATGCACACCTTTGATCATTTGAGAGCAGCATCAGATCTGATGATGGGTTTGCAGCAAGATCAAGTCAAACTGCCTTTTAGAAATGCTGCCACCGTGAGCCCTCAGCAACTCTTCTGCCACTGCAATCTGGCAGAACATCACCTCTGCCCCTCCAAAACACCAAAGGCACGACTGAAAAAACAGTGTTCAACCAAGTATTCCCTGCCCCCTTAAGGGGTTAAGGGGCTAGGGATCTCAAGTTTTCTGCTTGTTGACTGGTTGATCGGTGGCTGGGTGCTCCACTCGTTGGATGGCGTGAAGTTCTCAACCAAGGCCTCCCACCTTGTGGAGCTCAGGGGTGGCTGCTGGACCTGGGCCTAGGCCCAGGTCGCTTGGCCCTAAGCTCTGCCAGCTATGAGTTGGGTCTCCCATTGTCTCCCTATGCTCAGCAAGTTGCAACCTGAGTTGGCACCTACCGAAACTCATCAGCACTAACTGATGACCATCGGATGAGCGCCTATCATCTGGTTGGTTGTGGGGCACCATCGTGGCTTGGTTGCAGCGGTGTTCCCCCCCCTTTGGAACAACAAATCTCAGCCGGGCAGCTCCAGCAATGGACACAACGGATAGCGGCCATGGCAAACCTGGAGAGCAACATTTCCCACAAGCGTAGCTTCAAATTCAGGTTCTCTATATCTCTGCACCTCGGCATGTGTAAATATGTAAATGGAATTTATTATATATATATATGCATATATATGCAAAAAAAAAGTCTCCCTCTATCCGACTCTCTCTCTCTCTCTCTTTCTTGCTTGCTTGATGCATGACCTGCTGTAAACCTGCAAAACTGGGCTCAGGACTTTCTGCACACGGCCATTGTAAAGAACCTGCAACTATGCGAGTGAAGAATACTGTGATTGAAGAGTCTCTAGTACTGCGATTCTGGGGTCGGGACACGGACAAACATTGAGCCGTTCTTGTGTTGATACCTCAGACTTCCAGGCAACATCCAAAGTAATGACAAATGATTCAAATGATCATCAAGACATGCCCCACACATTGAGACCTTTAAAGGTACTGGAGGCAGTGCTGGAGTGCTCAAAACATTTCAGCATAGAAGCCTGCATAGATACAAACAAATAACTAAGTAAATGCATAAATAAATAATTAAACAACACACACATGTATACATATATATATATATACGTATCTGTGTATATTCTATATTGACAGTATCAGTTCGGAAACCAAACATGGCCTTTCGTACTCCTCAATCATGGTGATGCGGGAGCTTAATTTCACCGAGCAGCAGCTCGTGGATTAATGCGGACAAGTAAGGAGGTCTCCTGGCGAGTCGCAAATCCAACTGGTGCAGTTGGTTCAGCTTCGATTGTTTTTGCCAATCCAAGGTGTTTACAGTCCTAGTCTGGGCTGTGTCGATTAGAAGCATTTCTTGAGGGGAAATCGTTGCTTTCCGAGCCTTAACGAGGCATGCTTCAGCCCATACATCGCCAGCAATGGCACGAGGTTGGTGTCGCTCACCACAGTGATGGTCCTGGGCGCTGAAAAGCGACGTCATTTTGAAGCCCTGAAGCGGGCTGGACACCTGCAAAGCTGAGATAAAACACCGGGACATAATATTTACATATATATCACATATCCATCTATCTATGGGATCTATCTCTCGTTTCGTCATCATTATATTTACAATGCCTTGCTGGAATAGTACATCATAATACCAGGATCAGTCGACTAGAATGTAAACAAAAACCCGCCTGGGTTTTTGTTACAAGTAGCAGTTTTCCATGGTAATTTTGACATTTCACTCGCTGTTCTTTCATTGCTTCCCTCCAGGGGTCGTTGCTTCGGATGGTAAGAACTTCATCCGATCTAAGCTTCCAGGCAGCCTGGGTGCGCCCATCTTGAAGGCACCTGCCTCGCCACAGCTGCTCAAGCTACACACAGCGGCGCGGCTCGCACAGGCCTAGCTCGCTCTGCAAGGTGATCCTCACCATTCCTCACCTTTTTAAATCCACTTTTGTCACCTTTTTATTTTCGATTTTGCCTTCCAAACTGCGATCTCTTCACAGGCCGTTTCTTCACGGCATGAAGCATCTGGCTGGTGCGCAGTGATCCAGCTTTGCCACTGCCAGTCAGCTTCAGCGGGTGAAACTTCGTTAATGGTCAAATGTAGCTGTTCTGAAGATCTGCCGTCACGTGGTTGCCTGAGAGATCTGGATCGTCATGGTCGTATCTTTCCAGTCTCGAAGCAATCTGTGGGTTTCATAACCCCTCTGGTCGTTCAGAAACAGAGCCCGCCGGTCTCCACGCTCTTGAACTATGGCAGGAATATGTCCTTGGAGGCCCAAACGTGCAACAGTGTGGTGCTCGGATTTACGATCTACTGTAGCACATGGAGTAGCACTGGCTAAGCTTGCTGCATGGCATTTGATTTGCTGACACCATAACTTTGGCACGCGAAAACCTGATCTCAAAAAACTGCCAATTCGAGAACACGTGCAGGTCAAAGAAACATGAATTGCGCTGATTGACACTTTAACGTTTTGTCAGTCGCACAGTTCCACCCAAAGCCAGTGCGTTTCCTTTTCACCGTTGGGGGCACCAAATGCAGAAATCTCTACAAGACTTCATTCCATAGCAAATCAAACACACCTGGCTTCACCCCGCAATTGCAAAGTAAGCACTCTTGCTGTTATGCAAGTTATGCCCATGTATTGCATTGAATTGGACTTATAAATCCCCAGCAGGAGCAACAAATTTCTGCAAGCAAAGCTGTTCACAAAGCAATTGCAACTAGGAGACGGGGCAACTCTGGACCATCCGTGGAGATCGCTGGGGGGCCTCAGGAACAAAAGCGGCCTTTCTTTCTTTCTTTCTTTCTTGCTTTCTTTCTTTCTGTCGTTCGTTCAAACATGTTCAAGCAATGACAGTCTTCGGTTGCCTCAAACTTAGCTTGGTGCGTGTAGCTTGTCAATTGGCTTTGCTGTAGCTCTGCAACCAACGCCTCACAAAAGGTCAAAAAGGCCCGGCACAATCCTCTGCTACCATCAAGGCTTTTTTTTTTCTCTCTCTCTCTCTCTCTGTCATCAGTTGTCCCAGTGGGATGCCAAGCAGGTCAATCACCGGCAAGACTGCGGGGAAGGAAATGTAAGTATACAGACGATAAGGTTAAAGAGATCTATGCAGACATCTGCTGACGCAGGAAAAGTGACAGGTAGCCAAAACGATGCAGAACATCCGCAACCGGAAGGTCACGGGAATTACGCCATGCAGATTACCCACTCAGACATGTAGAAGGCTCAGGTCCGTCGATGAGCCGCAATTATTTTCCAGTTGCAGGGAAGGTGTTCCTCAACAAACTTCTGTAGAAGACTCAAGGCTTGGCCTTTCTTCTCCCGTTTGACCAACACATGCAAATAGAGAGTTCTTTCTCCAAACATCTTGATTATTCCTTGCGGTGCTTCGACCGAATGGATCAGCAGTGGTGTGGCTCCTTCGGATGTAGTGACAGTATGTGACCCTTGTTTCAGTTTCATGTGGTTTCCCTGCATTTGACTCATGCCTCTTCATTTGCCTCCAAGGTTTGGGGGGCAACTCTGCCTCCCTTTGTTTGACTTTTCCACTGTTCCTTCCTTTGTCGTGCAAATTGGTGATGCCTGGACTTGTGGCCTGCCTTCGCTTTGCCTCCCAAACGTTCCTTCTGATCTCTCCTAGAGTATTGGGTCTCCATTCATTGATTTCCCACATTTTGCCGACTTTGTCTCGTGCATATTCCTTGGCTTCTGCAATGGATTGTAATTGGTGGTTGTCATAGTGGTGTTGGACTCGCATTCGCTGTGCACCTCCATGTCTCTCCCGCATTCTTGTGAATTCGTCCTCAAGGTGACTTGTATCATAAGTTGCATACCGAATTGAGTGATGATGCTGGCAGCCAATGTTAAGATTGTGTCTTTTTAACCAATGCTTTCCACAACGCCGCCTATTCGCCTGGATGTCAAATGGTCTGGGCTGGTCTCCTTTATTGTCTCCTTTCGTGTCGCATGGTGTTTCGGTACTTTGGCTGTCTCACTTCTTGCCTGGCTTGTGAGCTTTTTTGGGGAGCCCTTCTTCTGCTGGTCAGCGCTTCCCAGCCGGCTGCTCGTCTCATCTCGTCTCCCATTGTCGTCTTTTCATATCTTCTCTCTTGGTGTGGTCCAGCTTCTGGCTGTGTTGCCTGTCACCCATCGCGACTGTCTCGTGGAAGTGGATACTTTGTTGAAGTTTCCTTCCAGAACGGAGTCCTGTTTTTTCATGCTTCAGCTTTGCTGCGAACTTTCTCCTTCGCTTTCGTCTCCTTGATTTCTTCTTCTCCCTTGGCCTCTTGGTGATTTCCTTTTTGCCTTGCTTGGTGTTGGAGGATGTTGTGTCTGCCTGTGATTTTTGGTCTCCATTGGGATTCCGTATGAGCAAGCCCAAAATGGCCAGGCCCGATTTGATTGAACGAATACTGTGGATCTCTTCGCCAAAATGGCATGGTACAGAAGCGACAGCAAAAAGGTGCATCAAACTATATCATTTAAAAAAATCCGAAAAGTTTTCAAAACTTGCGTGCGACATCGTGCGACCTCTCCCATGTCTTTGGCTGCATCATGGCCCATGGCGCGCCGCAAAGGCTCCTTCAGAAACTGCAGCGTGGGCAGGAATCAGCCGCACAAATCCAGTCGCACATGGATGGACCGAACACTGGACCATCTATTCAATTTATTCATGCAATTAGATCCTGTCTTATGCGTAATGCAGTCTTGCAACAGAAGTCGACACAGGATATCAAGGTCTCCTGCAACAGTTCATCACGCGGAGGTATGACTCCAGCGAATACATCAAGATCAAGAAGCCGCCTGGGGGACAACATGGGCCGACCCTGGTCACTGCCTCTTCTGAACTTCATTTGTGTAAATTTCCCACCAGAAAAGCAATCCCTGAACAGCACCACTCCACAACACAAAAAGCTCGCTCTCTCCCACATTTCGAAGTCTCCTTGGACAGAATTCACAGGATGTCAACTCCACAAAGCTACATACAGCTCATTCCAAGTGCCTCAATGCACGTTCTGCTCGCTTGGCATGGATGCCAGGCGTAGCAGCAAAGCCACATCGCCAAAGCTCTGCGTAGGCACTAAGCACCTCCAGTGAAGCAAGGCAAAAAGGATCCAAACAGTTTGTCGCTGCCAAAGTCTAAGATATCCTGTTAAACTCGAGTGATGCCACCTCCAGTCGAAGAATGTTGAAAATATCTTGTTCAAGTCTCTCTCTCTCTGTCCATATGTCTCCACATGTGCAGTGCCACTGGTCTTTGGTGGCGCTGACCCTGCCATGGGAGCCTCCCTTGCCAGCTTCAATGGGATCGCACTTGCAAGTTCTTGCCGCCAAGCTTTCCTGGTGGGTCGGGACGGGGTAAGACTGCGAACATGGCCACATATGGCCACCAGCAGGGTCTGCCATATCAACAATGATAGTCAAAGCATCTCAAAACCATTCAAAACCAATGTCCTCTGCAGTTCGAACTCCTCTGTCATCTGTGCCTTTGTAGTCAGTAGTGCCTCATCCACCTTGTCGCATGAAGGCTTGACATGAAGAAAGTTGCATGGAGTCGTGTTTTTGTTAGCATGGAGCGGCATGGGAGAGAGAAGCATCAAAGCACACATCTGAACCCTGACATGCCCTGACCTTCTCTTGTATATGAGCACGTGCATCTCTAGCGTAGCGCTCCTTGAGAAGCTTTGAAGCGATGAGCTGGGCTAAATCACAAGTGTCATGCAATGTCATGCACAATATGTATGAACTCAAGCAGTTCCCTGGGATTTTGTTCAAACTCGCCTAGCCGACTTCCAAACAAGCGACCACAGAACACAGCACTGTTACAAGGCTCCGCTTCCGTGGCATTCTTCTGAGCATCTCGAGTTTCTGCTTGAGCTGTGCGTGCCGCCAATTCTGCCTGTATCTGGGCTCAATGAGTTGACCGTTGGTCTTGATATGGATGTAGCTTGACAATGCTTGACATCTCCAAAAACTAATTGGACAGCCTCTGCCAATGCGCCACGTAGCCGTTGGTTTTCCGCACGTTCCACAGCCAACACGCGCTCCAACTCACCTGATCGTGCCAGTTGCGTAGAAGTAGCGCCCCACAGTTGCCTGCCCAAATCTGCGAAACTGCGGGGCCATGAGCCAAACTGACGCAAAGGGTTGATGAGGGTTGCAACTCATCGGATAATGCTTACATACAGCATACAGCATACATGTAAACACATCATTGGTGCACAGAGTGCATTGATTTCTTTCATTAACAGTACACACTTGAGATCAGCTCTACATGCGCCTCAGCTGAAGCTGATGTCCATGACGATGCCACAGCTGCAAGTCTGCAGTGGCCTGGTCACAGAGTTCTCTCTGGAAGAGTTCTCCTCGAGAGAATCTTCAACCACAATTTCACAAATCCCTCTATTACACCTTTTTTCACGTCTAAAGCTGATCTGAAGCCCTCCCCTTACAGAATATCAACGATGATTCCTGTGCTGTCCCACTAAGTTGCCATCCCTCAAGGATCCCTGTGGCATTCCTAAGGCATCCCTATGGAACCTCTACGGAACCCCTATGGATCGCCATGGGTTGCTGCTGCCGAAGCGCCTGGAAGGCTCCCTGCAGTCGCTGGAGCTCCGCCGCCTGTCGTTCCATCTCGGCTCCTCGGTCCGCCAGGAGACGCTGCAGATCCGACACCTGGACTTCGTAGCCTCGGCACATGGGCTGCATCAACCCATCCAGGGTCATCCATGGGCATCCAGTGACATCCATGGACCATGATGACATATATGATGGCAAATGATGGCAAATCATGGCAAATGATGGCATGAAGTGCTCATCTTTCACATTCTTTAGCGACTACGAATCCTGAAAATCATTGCTAAACAACAGTGTCAACTATTGTTAATCAGTAAAAAGGGTAGTGAATAAACCTGCAAATGGTAGATCCAGAACCCTGCCTTAGTGATCAAGAAATTCTTCAGAGATCTGAGATTCCGACCAAGAGTTGAGTTGCTTGCCCCCCGTTGCAGTTCCAAACTGCGACCTTAACTGAGCAATAATCACAAATAGTAGTGCGGGATATTGTTGTGAGATCTGAGCGTTACATAGTGTTATACACCATCATCATTGATATAAGGTGCAATTTTTCAAGCGCCTAGTGCAATGCTACTATGTGGGTGTTTCTCAAAATAGGGATACCCCCCAATATCCGATATTAACCATTGATAGTACTTAACCAACCATTTGCTGGCTTTCCCTGTTTTGAGAAACCACTATGTATTGTTGTAATGCCTTTTGGACTAGGGGCGGTAGCTTTCTTCCCACTCGTTCTGCCAATGCTCCGAAGTCTTCTCTGCGTGCTCAGCGCGGTCATGAAGCCTGCCTGGAATTCTGTGCAAGCAAGCTTGCCATGACAATCCCCATAGTGCATGGTTAAGCGAGTAGGCATATCTTGCCATTTTTTGATGAAAGCGTGTGTGCATTCAAGCGGAACTTTTGTGCAAGCTTGCGTTTTTGGAAGTTCAAATGTCAGGATGAAACTCTATTCCATGGTTTGTTGCAACTGACCAAAACTAAGGGCCTATGCAGCGAACAAAAGCTCGAAGCTTTGGTACACCTTGCTGCTGTGCAAGGTCTGCCACCCGCACGAACATGCTGAGATGCCTTGAGAGGTGAGAGGCTCAATCTTTTGTGCCCTTGCGGTGAAGGAAAAAATGGGGTTTCTCAGATTGGAAATGGTTGGTTTCGTATGGTAAATGGTCACTGAAGTGGATGATTTAAGGGGGAACCCATATTTTGAGAAACACCCACATCCAAAATTGCTGGTCGAGGCATCTGGCAGCCTAAACGATTCAGCAGTGAGGAAGTTACAAAGAAAACTTTGCTAAGCTACGGCTCCAGCATGGCAACGCTTTTCGGGCTTCATTCCTGCAATGGCGTGGCAGGATGTGGCAGGAACACTGCGCAAGACTTGATTGGCTTTCACCATTCGTTCTGCTTTGGCACAATGAAAGTGCTCCTGAGAGATGACGTCCCAAATAGGACGCAAATCTGCTGGTAAGTTCGCCATTGCAAGCAGCTGGATGCATATCCCTAAATATCGCTGGATGAAATGAGTCAGTCCTATCTGTTTTATTCTTTGTGCTCCCAGCAATGGGTCTGCTGTTTGATGCCTGGACTTAAATCCTGCAGAAAATACTCAACACAAGTAAACATAGCTATTGTCACATATGACCCTATGCGTACATATGTAAAAATGATGTAAGATGTAATGTAGACATGTGTGCATGTAAGCGCTTATTTGCGACACCAACCGTTGCCTATTCCCTGCGGGCACACAAATCCGTTAAGGATTTTTCATCTTTGAGATGTAGGGAAGGGATGCTCGTTGAGCCTGGATCGCGGTCAGTCTTTGCATCTGAAACCAACTCGAAGGCCGAATGCTGAACTGCAGAACTTCGCAAGATCCGTCTTGTCATTCTTGTCGAAATGCCAAGCGCTGCCAAGGGCACCTTCAACTGGTCTGCAATGACTGCGAGCAAGTAGCCTCAGCAAACAGTTTTCAATATCTTTTATGTATCTATCTATTCTTACCATTTCTTACCACGATATGATGTAATATGATATTGTCATGATATCAGTGCCGCCAAGGCACCGTAGTAGAGGGAGGCGAACTCTTTGAACACCTCCTCACCACGCGACTGCCTCAGAGTGATATCGATGCCATACACATGCCATAGGATCCATAGGTCATACATTCACCAAATGCACTTTGTATCACTTGCTTGTTGCTGGCCATTCTATCGCTGTTGCTGCTTCTGGATGGCTTTGCCCTGCGTTGGTGAGGTAAAAACACACCTCTACCTCTACTTTGCACTTCTGACTCTGGATGCCCTGAACCTCACATCCTCTCTTTGCTTCGTCCATAAGTATTCATAAGGCGCTCAGAACCATTTCTGTGTATGAGTTGAGTTGTGCAACTGACTCAGCTTGAGTTCTTCTGGTGCGTGCAACGCTCAGCACATCTCAGAACCATGCCAGTAGTCGAAAGCCCATCTGATGTCTTTAGTCTCGTTCCTGTCCATGTAGCCCAGCAGCCCATGCCTCATCTGGCATCATTGACTGCCGGTCTTCAGTGGCCAGTAGCTAAGTTTCAATGTTTAGTTGGTAAATCACTGTTAGCGGATAGTGTCATTCCAGCCAAAGCCAAAATTAAACAACTCGCTTTGTACTCAAACTCAAATTCTTAGTACTGTGCTCGCCAGGCAGGGACGTGGTTTTATCCTCAGCTCAAACGACTATCGGGTCAGTAGTTGAACCATTTGAGCGGCCACTACTTCTCTGGAAATGAACTCGTTGCTCCGACGATGAGGATTGGGCCACTGCCCAGCGTGGGAAGTCCTCGCGCAACTGACACGTGAAGGAACCAAATTTGACCTCTAAGATAGGGCATATTAGGGCATGATAGCTCCAAGCACCGTGGTCCCAGTCATCACCTTCTGCAAATCACCAGCAGCTTCTCAACAAAGAAACATTGCAGCAAATAGATGTAAAATGAATGAAAATGATGTAAATATAGAGGTGCAAAAATGGTGCACTCCACTTGCCTCTGAATATAACGATTTGATATGATTTGGAAATGGTTCATGGGTAGGACTAGGAGGTACCGCCATTTATTTGGGACGTCACCAAAGAACTTTGGTCCTGGAGGCCAGTGCAAGCGTGTACAACCACACAGTCGACGACTGCTGACAAGAAGCGAGCTGCCTGGAGAACGTCAAAAACTGAGTATTCGATGGCCATGGTGCTGCCCCAGGTGTACTGTCCGAAAGAAGTGGTGCACAGTGCAATCCATTCATGGACACACCCAACTGGACAACCAGTTCAACCATGTTCAACCTCCGAACATGTTTTATTGCAATCAAATCCCAGGCTTTGGAAGAAGTGAATTGCAGAACCGGCATGGAACGGACTTGTTTTCGTTGTTCTGCTGCGAAGAGCCATCAGTGTTGACCTCTTTTGCAGCCTTCAGAGGGCCATGGGAGCTGGTAGCTCTTCCGGTCTGTCTTCTAGAGGTCAGACTTATATTGAAATCTTTGAAGCACTGGGACCATGCGGCATCAAACAAAAACCATATGAGAACAGTGATTACACAAACGTGGATAGAAGGTCCGATAGAAATGGATATATGCAGTGGAACTCCCTCTCTGCAACATCGACTGCCAAACAAAAATGTTCGAAGTATCGTGGACCTTGACCTCTCTGAATGCCCGAAGTCTCAGCAGCACGGCGGACTGTACACATGTGCCAGCTTTCTCCGCAGCACAGGGTTCCACCGAAGAAGTTGCTGAGGCCTGCCACATGCAAAGCTGCGATGTGCAGCAAACTGTTTTGCACTATCTGGAAAAATATGGAAAAATGACGAAAAATGGATGCTAATGATGTCCATCGTTTTGGGCTTGACTTAGTGTGCAAAAGTGTGCAGAATCGTCCCCAGCCTCTGCTGACATATTGTTCACAGACAGCTGCTCATAGATCCCATTGGAAGTCATGTGTACCCGTGTAGAAAGACAAATAGCCTGCCCAAACATCAGAAGGACAAAGCAGTGGAGCTACTGTAATTCAATTTTCACGCCTATCAAACTGTAACATGAATGATTAGACGATATTGGTGCAACGGCTCGATCTTTACACTCCTTCATACCAAGCAAAATTCACCATGAAGATCCATCTTTCTAGATGATCTACCGGTTGTAGAGGGTCAATTGACCTTCTTGCTTATTCTCAGATGACCACAGGATTCAATCAGTCGAGGCGCGGGTTCTCTTCAGGCCAAACTCTTTCAAAGCTTGTGCTGCCTCAAGACAGCATGGAACACGAGGCTGCACACAAGCGAAAGGACGACAACTTGACGCAAAAAAAGGCACCAAAACATGCATGTCAAGACCACAGCAAATCAAACATGCACGAGCCCGACTGACCCACCTTGCCATCTACAAGTGGAATTAGCTTCTCAATGGATGTCTTGATTCCCTCCTGAGTTGCATGCGATTCCGTTTGCATCTCTGGCATGCTGTCATACGGTCCCGGAACTTCATATGATTTCTGAGGACTTCCAAATTCATGTCGATATTTCATGCTGCTATTTGCTGCTCATTGCTATCTGTTTCCCATGGCGCTCCGCATTGCTCCGCTGCAAATATCTGACTGTGCGCCGTGTCCTCGTCGCGGCTTTTGGTCGGCAGCGCTGCCGCCAAAGCTCGTTCGCAGTCCTCGGGGTCCTTTCCAGGCATGGAGAAGTTCTCATCAAAAACCATCAAGGCTCCAAATGCTTAGGAAACCCTACAGAACAAGCGGACTTTCACCGTCTTTCACCCATGATGCATGACGATCATCCATGATATGATAGTTCATGATCTTTGACACGTACTTTGATCGATCAATTTTCATCAGTCATTTCTGCGGATAGCTGCAGTGTCCTCCCATTTGGAACCCCGCTGTGCCACTGCAGCTGCGACCTTTGCCGTAGTGCTCTTGGCCTGCGCGGCCGTTATCGACACCCGATTCCACCCTATGCACCCGATGACCTCAAAAGTGGGGGGCATGTGGGCGGGTGCCCAGTGCCCTATGATAAACTATGTTCCATGGTCAAGAAACACCACCATTGGAAGATTTTGTTGTCAGCATCACACCCAGTATCATATCATCACGACATCACTGTTCAAACATGTCATAACATGTCCAGATAGTCCAACCTTAATAAAATCTCGAAGCCAAACGCTAGACTGCCTTGCAATCGGTCAGGTGGGATATCTAGGTAAATCTCCTGACACGTTGCCCTTCAAATTTATCTGAACTGTTGCAATCTTTGCCACCATGTTCCCTTGTTTTTTTCCCCACTGCAAAGTTAGAGAAGTGCTTCGGAATATCCGTGAAGTATTAGTTTCAAAAACGATTTCGATCAATAGGTGGCACCTCTTGTGATGTGAGGCCCAGAGTCACCTCGATTTATATTGACTGATCTGATCGATTTCCATATCATGACAATGCAGCAAGCCACGCCACAGGCACCTCTTGCGTGGAGGAGGCACCCAAAAAGTGCCGCGCTGCCAAAGGTGCCCTACGGCTTTGTACAGCAGCATCACCTGACGCGCGATGTGTAAAACCATCCTTCTACCCACTGTGAAAATTAAGAGTTCAACAAGTTAGAAATTTGGTCAAGGCAATAAATCGCCTGGTCCTACGAGTGCAGCGATCTTGTCTGCCACCGCATCGAGTGGCTCCCAGGATCGTGAGGTCCTTACGAAATGCTGTGCCGCGGTTTGTGTGCCATTGCGCCACGGACGTCATGTTACCTTTTTGACATTTTTTGACGTCATGGATTGGAAAGAAATCACGACATCAGGATAGCAGCTGCCAAGCAGCTTCGCATATAGCTTCGCCATGCTTGCTGCCAGTGCCAAGCCTGCACTTTGTACCTGCTTTTGCAACAACCGGTCATGTTTGCACAGCCCTTCTGTTGGTGAGAAGAATGGCCGGCTAACTGCATGAACAGGCCACAAGCATCCACAAGCATTTTCTTTCAGGCATCATTGGCCACTTCTGAGATTATGTAAGTAAGACAAGGTTATACCCCCGCAAAAGTGCGGCGCACCTCCGTTTGGCTGTCCTTTAGCAGCTGAGGCAAAAGGCTGACGGCTGCCTTATCCTTGGGAAGTGCAGGAGGTGTTCAACCTTCTGTGGTGACTCGATGATAAGCCGGGCAAGTGAAGCGGATGTGGCTGATACAGGAGTTTGTGCAGGGCGGCTATCGGCTCAAGTTCCCGCTACCATTTTCCCCGCAATAAAATAGCAAAACACGCATGCTACTGCAGCTAGACTAGCCTTACTGCCAGCCACCAGCTGTGACTAGCATATGATTGACATGACAAACCCCGTGACTAATATGACTCATACTGCAACGTATCATATTGTCATCTGTTGATGTAGGTATCCAAAGCACCAGTTACATCTGCGATCAGCATTCTTTGATCCATCTAAAGCGGATGACTGGGCTAAAGCGGATGAAAGGGAACCTTTCTTAGCGAGAGGGACTCGAACATTTACAGAGGACATTATAGGACCACGTTGGGCAATGTTCAAGGACCGAGTCTCTGCAAGATCCAGAAGCTCTTCTGCCGCGGGCTGCTCCACGAAAGGCTGCTGGCACCAGCAAATGCCTCTCTAAAAGTACAAGTCATACATCACAAACAATTGGGTTCGATCTGTTAGAAAGCGCCCTCCACCCAAACGACCCATCAAGCCCCAAAATGGAGCTGATGCCACGGAGGATTAGCATGATCTGCCTGCCAGGGCAAAAGCTGCGATCGTGCGCTTTGGTCCTGATGAGAGAAGTGGCTTCACCTGGCCAGGTCTGACTAGCAGGGGCAGCATAGCTCCATGACAAGTATAGAAGTACAAACAGTGTACAGACTCAAACCTTCTCTTGTTGCAACATGGTGCACTGTCTCAAGACCTATACTATACCGATGACATCGGTCCAGTACTAAAGACTAAAGAATATGAAAGTGTGGTCCTGACGTGTCTATGTCAAGCTGGGGAGTCCAAGGGTGTCACAGGCATCAAGGCCACATGCACCGCTGCCTCCTGGCTAAAGACCTCGACAGCCCTTTCTGTAGGAAGGTGTCGCCGCAGCAACATGCCCAAAGCCCATCCAATGACCTGGCACAGCTTCGCCATAGGTTTCCCAAGCATCCCCAAGCCATCAACCATTGGCCCACCTCAGACTCCCTTGGCTCATCAATTTCAAAGCTGTGGCTGGTGAGGGCCGTCAGAATTTTTGCCTCGGAGATGTACACAATGCTCCATTGCAATTTTCCTCATGGCATTTTCCCGGCCTGGACAGCTTCGTTCGCCGGTTGTGGTAGGTTCAATATCACCTGCCCATCCAAAGTTAGCACAAAAGTATGAACTCAGGATGACTCAGGAAGTCAAGGCTTGTGCAGCTCCAGGTTCCTTTCAAGGATCTTCTTGCATTGTGCATCCCTGCCTCTCCCAGTGCATGACCCATGGCCAGTCGGGCAGCAGGGTCGGTCTGGTTCGACACTCCCGTGCAAAGCCTTAGAATCTGCAAGAGGCTCTAACATATCTTTGACTGAGTGTGAAATGCGAGAACCTCGTTCAAAGTTCAATTCATCTTCAAAGTTTCGCTTCAATCGAGAGGCTCGTTGATCACATTGTCTATTCTCGGTGCCCTGCCGTAAACGCGCACACACGCGCACACAAATACAGTGTACATCTGAGTTCAAGTGGACTTGCGAAATTGCAATGGTTGAGAATAACTTCCAAGAGAACAACTCGGTGGGTGCGCACGCAATACAAGTGGAATCCAGCTGCCATGGAAAGCTATCCCAGGGCCAAATCCCTTAGAAAAAAAAGGAACAAGCTCGCCTTCTTGCCACCAATCCGAGTGATTCGGCCGCCTTTTCTCTGACATCCTGATTTCAATGAGTGACAAGTGTGCACCTTGGAAAAAATCGACAATTTGATCATCTTCATTGCAAACATGTGTGAAGTCCGTGCTATCATGCGGGTGTCCATGCCAAAAGCAAAGGGCAAAAACGGAGGGCGACATTCTGATTCCAAAGTTCCTGTCTGCTGTTTTGTATCGTTTTGTCTGTCCTGGGAGTTTGGAGGATCTGATAGGCACTTCATGTAAGTTGTCTGAAGCTGAGGCAAGAAAGGCTTTAGAACTTCACCTCAGCATGTCGCGCCCAGATCTGAAAGGGGCCATGGCATACGGGTGCGAACCACCTTTGAGGGTACGCCATGGAACTCAACTCACTCCATGGCTGTCAGAACCTTAGGTTCCTCCGAGGTGCCTCCACGCATCAGCAGTGAATGAAGAGCCTGGATGATGGCCTTCTTTACGCTTCCCGGGAACTTGTCACCGACAATACGAATCAAGGGGCCTGGCAGGGACCAACGAGCACTATACCCTTCACTTTAATGCCTGATGAGTCCAGGGGATGGGTTAGAAGTTTTGGGGGCCTTCCAATTGGTCCACCATTTGAAGCTCTTCCGCTGTGATAGTATCTATTATATGAATGTGGGTATATAAGCAATAAAATGCACAGATGTAGACATAATGATGTGCTTATATGCAGTATGTAGATCTATACCTGTTTATATGTATCATTGGTCTGAAAAGTGACCTGGAGCCCAACACTCTATTCAAAACCGGTTCTTACACACACACACACATCTTTCCCTCTCCCGCCATTACCTTCAAACAAGTCTGCCTCAGCATTAGCTGACTTGGGATAGAGATCTGGGTGAAACAGCTCAATACTTGGCAACATGGGTGCCCGATGCGCCTCAAAATAAGCGCCAAACCGGGGTACAGTAAGATCTGTAAGAGTTTCTACAACAGGACTGGAGGGCAGCTTTGCGAGATCCAGTGACGGTCTGACATAGAGTTCTGGGCCCGCAATCTGTTGCCAAACGCTGTCACAAAGAACCCGAATCAAACCTAACAGGCCTAACATGCCTAACACTGATTTAACATAGGCTAAGCATGGCCCTGACATGATCAGGTTTGATCCAGTTGGCCCCAGCCCGTACCTTACAGGCTCACCATATTCACCGTATGTCTGTGCACGTCCTCTGTTTTAGATTCCGAACCTTCCCACAAATGGTGGCTTCATGTGGCATCAGCTCCTTTGACCCCGGAAAACAGATGCTTTCAGTTGGGAATAGCCCGTGGAAGTCCCCAAATATCAAAGACAGCCAAGAAAGAACCGCATTGAACCTGTGTCGTCCATTCTGCACTATACAACTCCTCTTTGCTTGGGTGCAAGTGCCACGTTTGTCCCAAAAGGTTCGAGCCCTGCCCTTTGGATTGAGCACCTGCCTGTGATTTTCACTGCATATGGTGCCAGTGCTTTCTCGGTGGTGTGGTTCACAAGCTCACCAAGGCCTGACAGGTTCGAGGCGCTAAGCAAGATCCAAAATGAGAGATGCGAACGAAAAATGCTGGCTGTCAGTCGCGAGCCTTTCGCAGCAAATTCACGCGCATCAGGAGTGCCATTGATCAAGGCGTGCTGATAGATTGGGTAGAGAGGTTCCAAGCCCTTGTGATTGCAAAGTCCTCGCCATGTGCTGCTGATTCGGACCTACCTATGCCATCCTGCGGTCCTGTGCTGACGGTACCAGCTGGTCCTGGAAGGAATATCTCCGGATCCACTTTCTTTGTCTGCTGGTCCGTGACGAGCTTCAGCACAGCACCACGGATCTCCGTCAAGTAGGGAGGAAGCTCCTCTTTCTTACCTGAGACATGCACCCAGGAACAATAGCTTCCAGATTCTTCTCATCCATTGTAAAAGAATTGCGATAGGGTTCCCGCAAGCTGGCAAAAAAGAAATTTCTGGCATAGGGTCTCCAAGCAAATGAGTGTTCTGCGCTATCATCAGCCTTGGGTTTCAACATATTTGAACCAAGGGTCACTTCTTCACGATGGCGTTGAGTGCCCCCATGGCAGCCGCCAAAGCCTCATCGTCCTCATCCGCCAGTGCTGAGGGTAGAAGCGCTGGCAATGCCAGTGGCAAGGCTGGCACCACGTCTAGGCCTTCGGTCGACATCTGCCAAGTGGATCACATGCACTACTGTAAGCAAAGCAAACAAATGACAATGGAAAATGCTGACGACATCTGAGACATTCTGAAACTCTTGTGCAGTGTTCGTTCTGCCTCTGAATCTCATTAAATCCATTTTGAAGCTTGAACTGACACTGCTGTCCAGTCACTGGTACTTTCAAAGAAGTGTTTGAAAAGCTGTGCAGCCACTACCCGTCGCATTGCGCTTCCAGAGTCCTGCCCGCCAGGACTGTCAGGACCAGCACAAACATAGTCAGTCCATAAACATAAGACTTCACAATATACATAGTCCAGCTGGATAAACAAACATAAGAAAACAATGGGAACCCAGAAAATGAAACCACCACCAAAAATCGCTCTGCTGCTAATGCCTCCGTCCGAATCTCAATAACGATAAGTGTATTGCATAATACAACCGTAAAATATTGCAAAATACTGAAAACAAATGAACAAACACAGATCCATCCCAAATGCAGGGTCCTGCATTGGTCCGACAAGCTCATTGAGCAGCATAACCAAACCTCTCTGCTCAACTGCGTCCACCACTCGTGCTGCAGACTCCACTGCGATCTCTCGCATTTCTGGTGTTGTCTTGGTCAAGCAGCAGCAATTGAAACTGTGGCAGCTCGACACCTACAGAACCTGTGGAAGAAAGTCTAGCTTAAGTTAAAGTTCAAAGTCTTAAATTTGACAGCATACCTACTGTATCACACAGGTCAAGCAGGTCAATAAGTATCGCAGCAAGAGACCACAAAGAACGGCTGGGGACACATTACATCTCATTACACATGTCAGTTGATGTCAGTTGTGGCTCTCTGAAGTGGTGAAAGGCCCTTCACTTGCAACTTGCAGTATCAAAACCTGCCAGTTTCATCCAGCCATCGCAATCAAACGGAGCAAACTTCTTGACGAGGCTCGTCCGTGCCGCTTGCAACCTTCATGATGATTGGCAAAACATCTCCCAGATGACCTTGGGACATCTTGGGACAATTCGCCAATTCAAAGTTTGGAGAGGCATGGAGAGTCAAGGCAACAATAGATTGAAAATACATCCAACAATTCTTCAACATATGTCTTAGGAGTGACTAGAGCTACCTACCGTATGGAGAGCACCGATTTGTTGGTGAGATCTTGGCACAGAATGAGGATTTGAATGTGACCAGGCCACGATGTACAGCATTCTTGTCGGGCACGACCGCCAACGAAGCCAATGCTTGGACCTGGCTTCGTGTATCTCCAAGCTATCAGGGTCATAGCTGTGCACCATGGTACGCCAATGAAATCATCGGGGCCCCCAGTGCGCACCTCAAGCAGTGACCAGTTTGACCTTGAAGGCGAGGTAAGCTCGGCAAGAACAATTGGCAGTACGGCTCCTGAGAATTTTGCGGAGCAAAATGCATCGTGCCAGAGTAAGCAAAGAAGTGCAAGAAACAAATACAAACAGCATCCTCCCAAAATAAATCAAAAGAAATTGATTGAAGAGACCTCATGCCCAAAACTGACGAAGTCAAACTTGCAAAGGGGTGACATGAAAAGCAGGCATGCTTGGAAACTCTGCGTTTGTGATGTTTCGGCTTCGCACACACACACACACACTCGCGCACAGATTCACCAACTTCTTGTGGCAAACATGGTACACCCGTTGTGGTGGCTGTGGCAGTGGCAGCCTCCGTCGCCGTTGCGCATGTGGATGCCATATATTGCCATATGATGTTGGTGTTAGTGTTGTGGTGTGTTTTTGTTGGTCCCAATCTGGTCGCTGTTTAGTTGTCCATGTCGTGGTTGCTGTTGCTGTTGCGGGTCAGCAGGCTGCCCCCCCAAGACCGTTCGAACGAGAACTCCCTCCATTGCCCTCCATTGCTTAATCGAAACTCGCGGCAAGCCAAGCCAAGCCTAGGTAAGCCTGCAAGAGACTACCTCTCTCATACCCCACATCACCTTACACCTTACAATATGACCTGATCAATCCAGGATTTGTGATCCCTTTTGGGTGATCATATGGTGATCCGCTAGGGCACCAGCAGTGCCTGGCCTGGCTGTTTCTTCATGACCTGCTCCAAGCCTTGCAGGTAAAGCTCACCTTCCTCGCAACCGCGCGGTAAAAGCATGGCTGGTGTGGCATGTTGTCCATGGGAAAGTCCACTGCTTTCAACTTGATCTGGATTGTTCTGGATCCGTTTCTCTGAAGATTGGATGAAACATGATGAAACATGATGAAACATGATGAAACCACATCAGCTCATGTTCTGAGCCTCTTCGTTCTCCTCTGTCAGCTCCCCCAGTAACCACTCCAGGATGTCTTTGGTGGCCCGTGGGCCGACTGCATTGTGAAGCAGCCCAACAACCTCAGGCGCTCACTTGGCCAAATCATGACACAAGATTTGCCACCCATAACAAACGCAAGCCCAAAACATCTACCTACCAACATCTACCCAGACCTTCCAAGTACAATCAGCATTTTTTCCATCGCCAATTATCAGCTATTCTTTGTCTCTCTCTCTCTCTCTCTCCAGCGTCATCAGTCCAAGACTTTCAGATTGAGGGGACGCGAAATGAACAGGCGATCTCGCCCGCTCAGCAGGAGCTCAGCAATCATTTGCCGATTAGATAATATTAAAAGCTAATCTATAATCTTTCTGTCGATCAGTACACTCATTGATAATCTTTCTATCTATCATCAACTGCAAGGCACAATGCATCACAATGCGCACCAGTGCCCGAACACCAAGCAGTACGGCCATGTAAGGCGCGCCGAGGGCCCTGCTGTCCCCGCTTGACTTCTGACGGACTCGTCATCGTCGATGATCGCCTGCTGGATCGCTGGGATCAGCTGATCCAGGTAAGCAGCCAGAAGGTCCTGGCGCCACTGCCATGGCAGGACCGATGGATCAAGTGACAGTGGATTCCACGACTGTGGGAAATGACATGGAGATGACTTAAGATAGTTTAGTATACTTAAGTATGCTTAAGTATGCTTAAGGTAATGCAAAGGGAGTGCAGCAAATGGAACGTGACGTGAGGCTGTTGCAGCTTGCATTAAGCTAGGCCTTGGTGGTTGCATTGATCAGCTCCGCCAAGCCAATGCAAACGCCTTCGCGAACATGTGGATCACCTTGCAGCAAAAGGCTACCAAGCATTGGAATTGGAGCCGAAACGAAGCCAAAAAATGCTGCCAGGCATTGAACACCAAAGTTTTTATGCTTGCCTTCAGACAGGGTGTCCATGAAGATTGGCATCAGTTCAGGCATCACGCGTTCTCCTCGCGGCATCTCGCGGCTGGTTTGCATATGTTTGCATTTGTATGCACTTGTGTGATGAGCCCAGTGGGTCGCCCAAAAAATGCGTCAACCATCCCATTTCCGAAGGGCAAAACTTCCCGCAATTTCAGCGCCAGGGACCACTTGATTCTCCAACAGCTGGCAGAGTCATATCTGTGAAGTGCAACTCCCAAAGAGAATTATGACGAAGCAAAATATGCAAAACTGAGTTCATACAGTCTGGGACCGGTAGTACCGTTGTTGTGTCGGCTGCCATCCCAAATCTTGTACCAGTGATATCCAGTGATGCCAAACCACCCCAACCCGAGCACCACCGGACCCAGCCATGGTTTCCACTCCTAGCTTGCTCACGAGGTCGCCTACACAGCGTGCTGCGACCCGCTGCTTTTCCCGGTTCGTGGAAGCCAAATTGGCCTCGACAACGCAGCAAGTCACACTCACCCTGCTGGCTCCTTGGCACTACGAGTAGAAACCATACATGGCCAGCAGGAAAAAAATATAGCTTATACATGCCGATACACATAAGACATAAGAATGCTTGAGTCGCAATCAATGAGATTTGAAATGATACGAACCGATAAGAACAACCATTCTGTAAACTATACAATCGTCCAAGAATGGGCGAAGCCTGAACCCGGGTGGGCATATTCTAAACCAAGGCCCCTGATGAGGTGTTTCCTGTTGGGGATGTGAAAGGAGTGTTGATAGTTGGCTGATGCTGTCAGCCTTTCTCTCAACCCCTTTTGGTACCAACATGTGCCCACTGAATCCAAAAGGTAAAATGGATTAAAAAGGTATGAGAAGGTACCCCTCCTGTGTGATGCATCCAAGAGATCACGTCTATTTGCTGCTGAAGTCACAATCAAGCGCGTCACAAGGGTGGGCAGCAGCTCTCGAAGAGTTCGAGGAGTGTTCTGCACCACAGCTTTCCATACTTGACTGCAAGCCTGCTTCACCACGCTGTTCCTCGGCAGCCACTGCTGTTGGAAAAAATGCTGAAGCCATCTGAAGCCATCGTGACATGGCCAGTGCTGGCGCCTGCTTTGTCAAGAAAGAACGGTGATGCAGCAAGTCGTGCCATGCCACGCCCTGCTTGAGGATTGCGGCCGAGGGTCTCATCACTTCGAACGATATACAGAGATGCGAGCATGTGACATCGCCACTCCCTCGGCAAAGCTTCGACTTGCATCAGCTCTGCGCTGTTGGTTGGAATGCGATGAGCTCGCAGGATCTGTTGAATCCTCAGGACGAAGGAATCAGCCCGAATTGCGATGAACAAAGAGCAAAGAGACAACTGACATGACATCACAGGTCAAGACTAACCACAAGTAAACAATAAAAACCAATGCTTTCTTTACTTCTACATACATACATACACACACACATATATATATATATGTCAAAATATGCAAAGATATACATATACATGTATTTGCACATGTACAAAAAACTACACCTCTAATGAACAATGTGCAAACAGGGCGGAGAAAAGCCACAGATCGCCCTGAGGAGCCGGCAGCTGCCCCATAAGCTGCACAGCACCATGACGAATTCGCCAGTCCCCGTCGAACACGCCCTGTCTTCAGCGATGCTTCAATCCAACCGGTAGATGATCCAGAATGCTTCCACCATTTTTCCAAAGGTCATCGATAGTAGTGGGTAGTCGTGGTTAGTCGTGGTTAGTCGTGGCTAGTCATGGTGTTAGTCATGGTGTTAGTCATGGTTAGTCATTATCAATGATGACTAACGATAATGGCTAGCAACAATATACTGGTTCATGATCCAGCTGTTCAGTTGAACCGCCTTCAGCTCACCAGAAGCAGCTGTGGCACCCACCGAACGGAAGGGGTTTATTACCATGGATCTTTCAGTATATGAAGAAGCAAGGCGAAGCAAGTGATTTTCCGTAGTTTACCTCAAGAGCTACCTGAACGACACCTAAGCTACCAAAGAATTTGATATGCCATGAAATGCCCAAGTGAGATACCCCAGAAAGTGATCAGGGTAGCGGCACAAACGGAATCAAAAAAAGAACGGAAGAGCGTCCCAAATTCCTGTGCATGACCGAGGTTTCCATAGGTTGCAAAGCTGCAACTCCGGAGCCTGAAAGCCTTCGGCATATCAACAGCTTAGTCTGAACAATTTGAGTCTGAAAGGCTTCGACATCACCAAAGATCTGAACACCCTTGTCGGGCTCAACCCAATCGAGTTGCCCAAATTGCTCAAAACTAGCATTCTCCAAATACCTTGCAGCCCACCCCAGGATTTCACATCTGAAGCTACACAAAACAAGGCCCACCAACGACCTGTAAGCCTCTGAGCCGAAGGATAAAACTCCGGAAGCACTGGAACGAGACCCTGAAAGTTGCGTCCGACGCATCCCTCCAAAATTGGAAGCCGCAGCAAACCACACCAGAATCATCTCTGTCTGGGATGCTCCAACACTAAAAGTGAAGCTTGGATGTTGGAAAAGTGGAAGGCCAAACGAAAAACGAGTGATCATGAAGGTCTGAGATTTTGGAAGCTAAAATGCTGCACCATGCTTCACCCCCCAGCCTCCTCCAACGGCGGAAGCAAAAGCGCCGTATGAGAAGATCCAAAGTGCTTTGTGATCGTCTGCGCTGCCTCACAGGAAAAAAACCAAGGCAGCTCATTGAGAACTTTGGAGCAGCCCCCTCCGGGGGTGTGGACCTTTCTCAATTCGCAAAGCATAGGAATCCCAAATTCAGGGGCATTGTCATACTTTCTTTGTGCAATCTCACGTATTTTGTAAATTTGTTTCTGCTCTTTGAGGGTCCAACTTCCCAACATCTTATCTGTGCCTTCAAAGCAGTGTCCCGCACGGAGGCAGTGTCATCAGACATACCCTTGAACAGGGTTGTGATGACTTCTTCAATGTATGGCCTTGGAACCAGATCCCACGAGGAGAATTCAGGAAACATGAATCCAGCAACAGCTTGCACAAAGCATTCAACAGCTTCCAGTGCAAGTTGCTCAAAAATGGAGCCCATAGCCACTGGTAAGTAGCAAAACAATCCTGTGTAGCCTTCGCGTGCTTCTGGTTCCGCTTCCTTGCCAAACAGAAATCCAGGCATCGGATGCAGTACATGAACAGATTGATCTGGGGGGTCGGGTACCACGGGTGTGAGATGGGCTCTCGCTTTCTTCCCATTGCTTCCACACTAGGTCCTGGTTGCTAGCATTGGCAAGGATGTCTGGCAAGAGCCTCAGAATGGCACAGATATCACCAGAAGTGGCCACAAGAATGCAAACCTGCGTCAGCTAGTCGCAAGTGCGATAAATCTTTCTTTCTTTCTTTCTTATTTCTTTCTGGATGGAAAAATAGATAGATAGATCGACAAATAGATATGCTCAAGATGTGTTGAAACATTCTGAAATTTCCCTCACAAAGAAAATGCAAGGTACAGTTGTAGTATTTCAAATAGCCTGCATTAAAACATGAATCTAAATAACATATACATTCACATATGTTTCAGACGCAGGTCCGATGCTCATCTTCAACTGCTGACAGGCAGCATTTCAATGCGATCTGGACCTTTCGCCATCAAAACCTCAAGTTTGGCAACGAACATCGATGAACCTCCACGTGGATGATATGGCATGGCTGTGCGCACATCCCCCCACTGGTCCAACATGGTCTAACGTGCCACCCCCTTTGGGGCCTCTGAAAGACCGTGTGCAGCACCACTTCGCTCCACAGCAGAGCCCGGAGATCGCAACATCTCGAAGAGCCAGGGGAGCACATCACCTCGAGGAAGCAGTCGACGTGAGATTCTGCTGATTCTACGAGACCCGCAAGAAACGCATCCAGAGTGAGTTGACTATAGTTGACTCACACTTGGACAATTGATGACCGTTGCCATCAAAAAATTGACTCATCGGAATTTGCAGTGGTGGGTGACGCCGAGTCACCCAGCATGTCTTCGGGCAAGGCGTTGGCCAAGGTACCGAAAGCCTTTGCAGAAGTGGCCCGCCTCGGGTGCAGCCAACGTCAACCAGCAATGAACCATGAGCTGAAAACCATTGATGATTCGTTTATGGTTAACACACGTTAATACAAACTAGCAATAATGATACTTGATTAATGGTTAAAATGTTGTGTTGGAGTATAACCATTGATGATTAGGTAATGGCCTTTGATGATTAGCTTGTGGTTGATAACGACCAGCGATAATAATCAATTGACGGTCATATTGTGTTAGATTGATGGTCAATACGTACAGAAAAGTTACTGATGATTGTTATTAGTGGTTGGCCATCCTGAACGGTTACTGATGGCGGCTAGTCGATGGAAAGCTACTAAACTACTAATCCTTATTTTGCTCCTTGTTCTTCTTAACCATCAAATCGCCATTCATTGATTTGGTAGCTACCGGTACAGTACCAGTAGCAATCAATAACCATGCAGTAGGTATATCATGACCAATCTGAACAGCAAACACTCAGAAGAAGCAAAGTTCAAGGACGCAAAACTATAACACAGAACATGCCCAACACAATGACCAACATAAACCGCAAACACAACATGTGCCGCGCTGGGGACGAGTCACACATCAGGGATCGGATCCACCAAAGTACACTTGAGCTGCGGGATCAGCATTTCTAGGTATGGCTGGATGTCTTTGGAGTCCTGCCAGGACGGTCATGGAAATCAGAAGCCAGCGGCAAGTCAGCTGTATTCAGGTGTTTTGCTTGTGCATATGCTTGTAGGTATTTCTTTCACATTTTTTCTTCTTCTCTCTCACTTGTCATGGAGTCGGATGCAAGAAGGTGCGATCGGATGCCAAACTCGTGATTGGTTCAAGCATCGGTGGAAAGGATGGATTGGAACACTTGGAATCACACTGTGCTGGGAATCGTTGTGGTGATGAGCTCACGGTTCTGATCAACCCTGGCACCCTGACGGAATATCGTCCTTGATTAGGAGCACCATTGCACCAACAATTTGTGCACCTTTTCGCTTCATATCTGCAGATCTTTCCTTCATTGCCCGGTGGATAAGCGGGCAAACCTCAGCTGAATGCACACACACACACGTCATGCAATGCACGCACAAACAGGGCAGAGCAAGAACAAGAAGCGCCTGAATCATTTGCAATGGAGGACGCAATCCCATGCCCAGCAACGAGAGAAAGCGATGGGGCGTCAATATGATGCACGAAGGATGTTGCCAGAAGCTTGTCCAGCACATCTCGGGTGATGTGCTCAAACCTCTGCCAACATGCTGGCAACACATGGAGAAAGATTCTCGAACCCGTACAGTAACCGGTACCTTCCCTAGAGCCAGGTGACTGTGCGCCATCTGTCATGGCACTGATCAACTGTGGCGCGATGGCTTTGATCTCAGGGCCTTACCGACGGCAAACCAACGTCAGGTCATTGGAATGGAGATGAATAGAGTGAGTTTATTACTCCTTTTTGGATCTGGACGGATCTTGTTTTCGAAAAATCGATCAGTTTTGAGCTTTGCATCTGATTTGGAACCTCAAAACTGATTTTTTTGCCACAGCTGGTCGCTGCAGTTGCTGCGATATCGGACGCCAGGCCACTGCTGATGATGCTGCCGACCTTGTTGATAGCTTCCCTGGCAGCTTCCTTGACCTGTCGGGTTTGGTTGGACAAACTGTTGGAATGTGTCCTCGATCCATTCCACAAAAGAACTGAATGTGTACATCAAATGCGTGATCGTTCTCCAGCCATGGTTGACTTGCTTGAAGCACAAATGACATGCAATATTTTGCTCGAAAAATACCTTGGCTGATCTCGGACGATGTGGAAGCTTTGAGAAATTCAAAGGATTATTGCTTTATCAATGGATTTGGCGGCCTTGGCATGCTGATCGTTGATCACCGTGCAAAGGGCGGGCACCACCTGAAAAGTCAAACGTGGTGACAAACATGGTGAACCTGACTGAAGCCCTTGAAACTGCCAAGGTGTCTGCATGGGAACATGCGAACAGCTCAAGAAAAGTTGGGTCAGCGTGCCAAAAGCTGCAGCAAAACACCATAAGTACTATAAACACAGCGTCAAAGGATTTGAAATCCAACCAGCTGGCGCAAGACACAGCGTATATGGAATCATACTTATTGCAGCGATTGCAACATTCAACATGTTTTTCGAGACCAAACCTTCTAAAAGCAAAACGGAATGGGCACGGGTCAGCTAACCATGAGCACAGCATCGATTTCGACTGTCCCAAACTTGAGGGCCCAGGGGGAGGTGGACGAAAGCTAAGGTGTCCGCAGGTGGTTTAAAAAGACATCACAACAGACTCTGTCAACACACTTAGTGCGCCATAGCTCTTGCAAGGGAACCTGTATCTGTGAGAGCCTTGCTTTATGCATGCTGATCATGCAACCACACGGTATGTAATGGGATCCACGCAAAAGTAGGTAAGATTAGATGCACATATGACTGCCAAATTTCAAAAGTCCAGGTTGGTTCAGGAAGAAAAAGGCTCCTAATTTTTGAACGTTCCACGTCAGGCCAATTTAGACTTGGGGGGTACCGCAGGCAAGAAAGTGTGGTGAAGCAGCTTGGAAAACAATGTAGATTGTCGAGATTGATTGATGGCTTTTGCACGCAGGGAAAATGTGGTTCGTCCTTCCCAAAAAGTTAGAGCGCCAAAAAAAAATAGAGTTCCAAAAAAAAAGAAACTCCAAGGATTTATTGCAAGCCAAAACACTGTAAAATACAGCATTTTGCATTCCAGAAGGTTCTTAAAGTTCCTTGTTTTTTGGAACTCTATTTTTTTTGGCGCTCTAATCTTTTTCAACTCGAACACAAATTATTGTCAGTCCAGATTAGGAGTTTACAGCAATCTTTTCTGCTCTGTAGTTTTTGCACGGTCGATCAATTTTGATTTTTGGATTTGTTTCATCCGAATGGAATGCCGTTTCTGGTATGTTATAAGAATTAGGGCGCTTTTTTGAGCCGAACTTTTGCTTGAAAACCTGGACTTATGAAATTTGGCACATATGACGTGGTAATACAATGCAAGCTGCAAAAGGCAACAAAGCCGTTTACATTACATCCAAACTACAACGACGGTTGCAAAAACATGTTCGTCCAAAAGCTGAAGAAACAAGGAAAAGATATATCTAAGCATGTCGCTGAAAAGAAAACTATTTCCATGATTGCATGATTGGATTATTCCTTGTACGACAGAAAAGTACTGCAGCGTGGCGAGCCAAAGGGCCCTGGGCGGAGTTGAGCCCGAGGGGGGGGGGGGGGGGGGGGTCCCGGGCCTGCCCCCAGACCCCTTACAATTGCTAAAGCAATAAAAAACTTCAGCTAGCTACCGCTAGCTTTCGTGACTTGATCTTGTCATGAATCGCAGATCTCACACACACATACTGCATGGCTAGTGCATGGCCCCTGACGGCCAAGATTGGCGGAGCATAGCACAGAAAAGATGCAATTGCCCACTGCACGTGATGCCTACACGCTACAAACATCTACAAATATGCATGGTGCATATTGTATGTGTATATATATATATGGTACACCAAAGAGGACCAGCAGTAATCAAGAACCAATGGTTGCAGGCACACAGAACGAGAGCGCACAAACGCGAGCCCAAACAATTCCGCTCTCATAAGTCTTGCCGTTGGAATTTCAACTAATTTTCCCACTGCCCACCGTAAAAAACCGTCTTAGAGGCCCTCCATCGCCCCTGACATTTCTGATAGCTACAGTATCTGACTTATCTGGACACTTCGCAAAAGCTCGTGTGAGTAGGCGACTGGAAATACAACATGACATAGCATAGTACCACCCTGCACAACCTGTGTTAGCCCTGTCATGCTTTTTGAGAACCGAAAAAAGCTTGGACCCTGATGCCGTCCACTGCCTGTGGCAAACATGCAGCGAGCTGCTTCTCCAAACAGCTTGTCATCGACGCCAGCAGCTCGATACTGCCAAGTTTTGTCCGCCACCTGGGACAGGAAAATCGAGGGTCATACCCCATTTGCGGGAGAAAGCACTTGCACAGTAGCCCTGATATGATATGTACATAATATAGATATATATATATATATATATGTACAATGTACACGGCTCTTTCCACAGCGATCAAAACATAACGTTCAGCCATCCTGCTCCCTGCCCTGAACTCTCTTTATGTTGCCATGTCACTGCTTGTCCTGGATGCCGGCAAGTAGAGGAGTCAAGACCTTGGACCATCTGTCATGGCTACGCTCCCCTGCAGCTGTGGGCCCGGGCGGGCCTGCTTCACTCCCGGTCCGCTCAGCTGTGACATCATCGCGCCAGCTGCAGCCTGCGCAGCAAGAATTCACACATCAGGAATATGAGGGAAAACTATTGTCAACATTGGTAAACGATGGTAAGCGGGGTAAAGAGAATCCCTTTCAGGAAAAAACCTCGGAGCGAACATCGCCACAGAATCCTTGGCAAAAACATCCCCATAGAATCAGCTGCAAGCCAATGGACGGGATGGAAACCAGAACTGCCAAACAGGATGCACAAAAATGGAACAGGGACAAAAAGCAACCCGTGAGGGCTAACTCCACCATGGCAAACGACAACAGAAAGGGGCTAGCGAGCCACGGCTCGCGCCGCACAAAGGATGGAAACCAGAACTGCCAAACAGGATGCACAAAAATGGAACAGGGACAAAAAGCAACCCGTGAGGGCTAACTCCACCATGGCAAACGACAACAGAAAGGGGCTAGCGAGCCACGGCTCGCGCAGCACAAAGGCACCAGCAACTCAAATCAGCATCAATGCCTTTGGCAAAGAAAACTCTTCAACTCTATCACGACATATGGGCACGCTCGCACAAACACACACACACATACATAGATTATATATATATATATATATAAGCATATACAGTAAGTATGTCCATATACCATATAGAGACACACACACACACACACACGTGTATGTATATATGCTCATGCTCATATATACACCACCATCTGTATGCCAAAACAATCCCGGAGATCCGCACATGCACTCTATGCGTTTGCGCACGTTGCAAGGAAAGCTCCAGGCCTGTGATGCGTTGCGCACCGTCTGCTGGGAATCTGAGAAGGCCTGGCCATGCTGCACAGATGGCCAACCTCCCCGCAAAGTGACGTCTGACTTTGAAGAATTGCGGAAAACTCTCCTTGCAACCGGTAAGGCCGCATGACTTAATTACTAATGCTGGCTTGGAAGGATCGCACCTACCTCGAATTTCAGTGCAGTGACTTGACAATTTCAGATATAGTATTCATAGCTTGACCCCTCTACCACGCAGGCACAAGTTGTTCAGCAGCCGTGAATGGGCCATCATGGCCCAATTGCCAGAAAGTGAGGGCTCACAAGCTCCGACGTCTGAGGGGCAATAACAGGCATTGTTGCTCCGTTGCTCCGCCAAATCAGGTAATGAGACAAGGCTGTTGCACTTGAAAAAGCAGCTACTCACTATGTGCAAAACGAACAATAGCAAACAGGTGTTGAAATAGTTGGGAATGATCAGACACAATGCATTTCTCTCAACTTTTGCGCCTGAAGCAGCAGTGGCAAAGATGAAACCACATAGGGCTCAAAAAGCCGGCCTGAAAAGAAAACGATCAACGACCAAAGCATTATTACATCTCCAAATCGGGGCTTTCCACACTCCATGGGTAATTTAGAGGCGAGGGACCCCCGCTAGTGGATATATCATGCATGCCAGGACGATGGACGATGGACCAAGCCTAGGTTGATAGTCAACCCTTCAAGGCATCGGAGGGCACCCTCCCGCGTTGCTGCGCTCTTTTTGTCCTGCGAGAAAAATAATCTTGCTGCCAAAGCATGTTCAAACAGGATCATGTGATATCATATAGGCATACCATGGCATACCTGCAAACATGCACAAACCGGGCACTCCCAAACATCGAAGAAATGATGAGGTTATTGGGAAATCCAGTCCTTGGTACCGCACCATTTCTGGATCACAATTGCTCTTTCCGTCCTCGGCAGCCGCCTCAATGGTTTTGAGGATGTTGTGCTGCCGGACTGCTTGGATACCAATGCCTCCCAAAAACCACGGCAACGGAAGAGTCGGGATAAACACAACAGCTGGTCATGTCTACAAACCGGGCACCCCAACAATCCCCCGTTTCTATTTAGTAGAAACCAGCAATTTTGATTGCTCTGGAAGAAAAACCATGTACAGAATACATCAAACTGGCTCCAAATGCAAGGCCCCTGCCTTTGACAGTTGCTCCAACGCCCATGGCAGCCCCGCGCCGCTTCACTGCATCGGTCTTGGGCGCCAGAGCGGTTTCCAAGAGCTCATCCAAAGTCTCTGCCGCTTTCTCCTGGTGCCAGTCCATCAAAGGTCTTCCAAAATCTTCAAAAGTCAAATGCTCCCATTTTCTCTCCTGTCTTGCCCCTATCCCTTCCTTCTTTCCCTTCCTGGCCTTGTTCTGCTTCATCAAAGGTGGCATCACCTGAAAGGCTGCAGAGACTCCAAAGAACAAAGAGGTACAAAGAGTTCCCACTTTGCACCGGTCTCCCGGCTGGGAAACCATCCCTTCAGACTAATGAATGATGATGAAAGAGTTCAGACAAACTATGAATGATGGACACTGTGTGACTGGCCCCCGCGAAGTGACAGCTGGAGTGTGCCCAATGTGCCTTTACGATAGCGTTCTGAACTGAGCTGGTGGAAGAACTGTCCAAAAGCCTGGTGCAACGTTGCGCATCTTTGCACATCATCTCACTCTGCAAAATGAGCGCAGCAGTTTTGCAACTTCCCTCAGCTAAAGCGGGGAAACATAGGAAAACAAGTACTGTATCACTTCTGCCATTCTCCTGCACTCACATGCGCTCACTTCATTCTCTTCTCACCCACACGCATTGCAAAATATCCCATTCAGTCAGCACTTCACTGCAGTTTGATGGCGTGGTGCGAACTACCTCAAGCAGCTCGCCTCTGCAACAGCCTGGGAAGAATCTCTGGCACCTGAAGGGTGCAGTGATAAGTGCCACCTAGATTTTGAGGGGCCAAAACTTGCACCACAAAGAGCCACATCAAAGGAATGAGTTCCATGATGTTCCAAGTCTACATGGAGGGTCTTTTGAAAGGGACACCCATGCAACGGGGCGGTGCAAAAGGCTCTTGCGCGGCAAGAAAAATTTGCTTCAGCTGCTCTCATCTCCGAGTACGAGGATATCGTGCATAATAGCTACAGCTACTAATGTGCCTTTGCCAAACACGCCGAAAACTGTTGACAAACAATGAGCACACCAATGCATGTTTACTTGAAATTCGAAACATGGTAGTTGTGCCACATGTGCCAGGCATCGGTAGAAGTACATGGATTTAATAGATGGTATATCGCCAACCATGTTGACTTATGAAACTTCAGGGTTTGTAACACCATGCATCCCTTTTGTTGTTCCTTAGTTTCCTGTTGCAATGCTATACAGCTTTGTTGACATCCATTGTGAGTGTGCCTATGAGATCTCAATCCTTCATTCTCGAACATTCACGGACTGGAGCATGTGATCGAACGAAGGCACGCAAACACATCTATTTCAAAAAAGTCGGTTCTCTTGTCGTTGTCGCCATGGGCCCCCATCCATGCCTTCCCAATTCCAACACGAAAGTCGGTTCTCTTTCCTCGTCACCGTTGGCCCCCATCCATGCCTCACCTTGACATGATCTGCACCCAAGTGCTTGGACAAAGCCCCCAGGAAAACAGCAATGCCAAGGTGAGCAGATTCACCTGGCAGAGCAGGTCACATGACAAAGCTACCATGATGGGGTGTTTCCATGTGCTTCCTCAAGGTGATGACCCAAGAAAGTATAAGAAAACAAGACTGCTGTGAAATCAGCTGCCTCTAGACATCACGAATGAATCACGTAAGACATCGTAAAACGCCGGTGTCAAACACCTACAAGCATCTTCCAGAGCTTCCCGATGTGTCTCGTATCTACAGACATCCACCCTAGAGCGCAGGGAAAAGATCAGCAATCTTCGAGGGTCGCCCACCTCCAGCACTGCCAGCCGCGCTGTCTTCAAACGCCTCTACGATGCCGATGAGTTCATCCGCATGCTCCTCTCCGTGCTGCTCTATCAAGCTGATGCCTCAGCGGCTGTCATGTTCAAACTTGACCAGCACCCAACGACCTTGAAAACGACACATGATTGTTTGCAATATATGTAAAGAGGTGCCGAGGAAATAAAGGATAATTATCGGATAATATGATCTGAACTGTGTCAACCCGGCCTGCTGCCAGCAGCACGTCTCGCAATTCGCTCGCCTGTTTCAGTCTGGTCTTCGCAGCGGTGGCACAACTTGCCAAGAAGGCCTTTTGTTTTGATTTGTTTTGGGGATTTAGTCTTATCATGTCTTATCCCTTGCAAAATCTTTGGGATATCTTCTCTCCAGTGGAAACAAGTAGGGTGTGCCAAAATTGTCCGCCAAGCAAACAAAGCCAGTGCATGTATCATGAATCTGAGGCTTAGATTTACTTTGAATCTTTCTGGCTGGTCACCGCTCATTTATGCTCATTCGGAATTGTTGTCCACTGATGTCCACTGTCCAACCGTTGTCCCATCTTTCACCTGGTTGCTTTCAGCGGCCTCGGGGGTGTTCCCGTTGGTCAGGCTTAAGCCTTGACGAAGCAAGAAGCGAAAGGCTACTTTCACCTAACGGGCAGGAACCAAGAGACACACACAGCCCTTAACGCAGAAACCTCGTGCCCAAGATCCACCAGAATAGCAAGCAATTAGATGCAGAAAGCCGGAAATTTGAGTAGCGAATTGCCTGCAAGATTGCTAAAACATTTTGATGCTCAGGATAATGCTGATGAAATTTCATCAAATTTCTGTGGCCTGCTCTTCGCCGTACAAATTCATGGCATAGATCCTCTCCAAGCATCGAGCCACCGTGATCCTCAGCAAGTCACACCTTGACTTCTTGCAGCCGAGACTGTGATGTCCAGTTCTGTGCCTTGAAGCAGCTTCTTCTCGGAAGAGTTGCGTCAAGAGCTCCAGGGCCGTGTCCGTGTTCTTCGGGTCATCCAGTTCTGTCAGCACCTGGAGCTCGTACGAACTCGTGACTTTCAAGCTGTGAACGGAACCCTACAGCTGCAAGTTGAAGCGACATGGTGAGACTTGGGTCACAGCTGACCTCGGCCAAAGCTTTTGCCACCAAATCCTGCACAGCACGCACTGTGCCACGCTTGGAGGCATAGTCGATGAGCTCCATGAGAAGAACCTCTGTGACTGAGCCGACTCCAAGCGTGCAGCATCGTGCAGCATCTTGCAGCTACATCATCTGCATTTCCTCACTTCCCTTGGAAACGGCTCTGAGGTCCAAACGTCATCAACATCAAGCTCCAAGTCCTCAATGGCCTTTTTGGCCACCTCCTCAGTCAACAGCGCATCCGTGAGCTTGGCGTTCTACTACCACTGAACACCTATTATGATAGCAACAACAATAAAAATAGCAATATTATGAATAGATGCAACTGAATATCACTTTTTGCACCTCACTTTCTTGCGATCAAGGCTCTGCCGAGGCATCCAGTGCTCCCAACCTCAAGACTGCTCGAGCTGCATCAGCATCAACGGTGCCCTCCTGCGCCAGGAATTCTGCACGCCAGGAGTCACTCATCACAACAGAAATGAATGTAGTGGCGACCGCATACAACTCATATCAGCATGTTCAGCTTCACAGTTTCAGAAACAAGTTTCATAGTTTCACCAACAAAGGCTTCACTGTTTCCATTTTCATTCGCGCTCTCACCGTTCAGATTTGCACCTCAGATCGGATGGGGAGCTATGCGGCTCAATTGTTACGGTATGATCAGCAAGCCGCAAGGCTGACCAGAAATCGACATCCCATGAAGCAATGACGAATCCATGACAGTTGGACCATGCTAGCCTGTCGGGTGTACAAGTGGCAAGGAAGCGTGTGCTTTCTTCTAAAGCTGCCAAGTGTCGTCTTCCCATCTTGCTCCCTCGCTAGTCGGGACGCGCTTGACGTGCCGGGCGTCCCACCGCAAGGCCGTGTCCACCACCGACTGCAAAGATGCCTGGAATGTGCGGTTGGGAAAGCAAACCTGGGCATGTTGTGAATGACTCAGCCAATTCCAAACATGCGCAAACACACTCTCTCTCCTCCTCCTCCTCCTCTTCTTCTTCAGTTCTTCAGTTCTTCAGTTCTTCAGTTCTTCTTCTTCTTCCGTTTGATGCTTATCTTCTTGCCATCAACCTATCCACATAGCTACCTACCTACTTACCTACAAGCACGCACCTATCTACTTTATTTTTGATCTATCGTCCTACCCACGCACGGGGTACCCACTACTTACCTATGTACTGACATGTGTCTGCGCATCTACCTACCCAGCTGTTCAATTCGGTCCCTCCAGACCTAGCTACCCAACTACCTGCAGTATCCTACAGTATCAAGCAATCTGTCTACCTATCTGAATCTCTCCGTATCTGCATGCTGTCTTCACACATCTTCACTCTATCGCCTGTTGCATCCAACCATCCATCCATCCATCCATCCATCCAACCATCCAACCATCCAACCATCCAACCATCCAACCATCCAACCATCCAACCATCCATGCATCCATCCAACCATCCAACCATCCAACCATCCATCCATCCATCCATCCTTCCTTCCTTCCATGCACCCACCAGTTGTTCGCCATACTGGTATGTACCCAAACTTCCCAATCAAAATCATCTAAAAATACCGAAGCATTCTATGTACAGTCTGTTTGCTCACCTCTGCTCCCAGCACGTGATCTTTCAGCTCCTTAATGGCCATATATGGCCATGGCCCGTCAGTTTCGATGCCTGATCGATGGCAAAGCGCACCAGGACGTAGTCATCACTTCGCCAGGACTCAGGTGGCTCCTGCCACGAAGCCGGTGACGTCTCAAGTTTGGATCCAGAGCGGCAGAGATTGCCGGTGGAGATCATGATTTTAATAGCAAACGTCTCAAGATGTCTCAAGTTATCCTTGCCTACGGAAAAATGATGACAAATCAAAATCAGATTTAATTGGATACATTGAGGGTCTTGACTTGCTCAATGTGAATCCATGCTGCCTCCTGCTGAGGATCTGCTGTGGGAGCGGCGAAGCACCAAGACCAGGAGGGCTTCCAATATCCTTGGACCACCACTGTTGCTTCACAGCTTCCGTCAGCATTCTCCGACAGGATTAGTTCTGGCAGGTCAAAGTGCTTCCTCCGGTGGAGGCTAGCCTACAACAGTATGAAACTCTCCCACTAGCTGCTGCCTAGTCTCGTCTCCTGCAATCAGGATCTGGCAGAACGCTGAGCCTTACAGAAGTGGCAGAACCGATGCATGCGCAAACTCTCAGAATTCGATGCGTCTCAGCTCCAAACTGCCCGGTGACAGTGCAGTAGGCCGCCCGCGTGTGTGACACGTAGAGCAGGGCTGCTTTCCTGTGGCTAAGGTGCGGTGACTGCAAAGTGCTGGCAGATTCCCAGGAATTCCCTGTTTAAACAGTTTGAGCCTGTTCCTACGAACATAGTTTCATTCATACCTATCACGCGTACTAAATCCATCCGGCACATGGCTTTCTACTTTACTTCCGGCCATCCAGCGCTTCATTCGCAGGTGGTCTTAGTAGCACCTTTGTACCTGGCCCTGGGCTGTCTGAACTATACGCGGCGTCTTTTCTGCTCGCAAGGACAGAGGTCTTCCACAGCACTCGGCCAAAAAAGGCGCAAACTCAGGCAGTAATTGAAATCGCCCTCCTCATGCCGGACCTCAGAGCAATCATCAACGAGGGGAAGCCTACCTCTGCTAAAGAGCCGCGCATGGCATGACAAGCCTTGACGGAACCTGCTACTACATTCATGTTCATGCCTAGCACCAACCCCCGTTTTTGAGTTGCTGCCTAGGTCGGGTAGCAACAGCATTGGCTTCTCCACCAGGTGCTTTCAAGCGACACTCAGCGAGCACTGATGCTGTGCTCAATGCTGCAGTGTGTGGTTGCAAGCACCTCAAGGCGTCTTCAATCCCTGCATTGCTGGTTCCTGGATGAAAACGATGCTCGATGATGCTGGCCGCTGCTACCCTTTCTCTCCTTGAACTGATCTCACTCTAAACAAGTCCTCCAACCGACATAAACAAACAACCCATACCATCCCATAACAACCTTGCTTATCATTTGCTTATCTCTGCTTCTGCTCTTCTTCCATGGTCTTTCACCTACACATCCAATCAGCAGGGGCGGCAAATGGCAAGGCACGATGACGCCGTGTCCACAAGATCCGGGCCAAACGGTGACACCGACATTGGCCAAATGACCACCGTATTGGCCCAAGACCTCGTTGAAGACAGATGGGTAGTGGGAGAAGTACTTGGCCTCGCATAGCAACGGAGGTCAGGGGTTTTTGCATGCCGCCACTGAAACACGTTCGCATATTTAAATCAAGCGCTCCCAATCAGTTCCTTTCACTGTGAAAACAATTGCGGATAAATTATCCATGTTTATCCTGTCCGCCACCGACTTAGGCAAGCCTTGCCAGTACCACACTCAGCAAAGTTCTGCCAATGACTGTGTCCACAGAGTTGTTTCTCCAATCGTTTCTTCAGGGAAGCGCCACCACCGTTGTAGCGACGGTAGTGGATGTGAAAGCGGCCTCACAAACGAACTTATCGAGTTTGGCTGAACAAAATCGTGACATCACCTGCTTCAAAGAAATGGTCGGGATCAGAAGAAACTTCGAGTTTCTTTCTTACCCCAAACACTGTGATCTCGTGACATATCTAGGATATAATCTTCGGCAAGCCAATCCCTGGCTTGACCAGTTGGACATGCTTGCGAAATCCAAACCTGAGATATTCACGGATGCCTTTCTGTAAGGCATCACTCTAAACTCACTGGGCTTGAAAATAATGACTTACCGTCCTATACCCAACTATCAATCGCACTTAGTACCAAAGTAAAGCAACAATTGATGGGACCCACTTGGGACACTTCCCCCAAGCGATCTGACTCAAAGCAACAAAATCGAGACGACTCAGCTAGTCGACTGTAAAAAGACTATAGAATGGTATTTGAAAGATGCAATTTTCACATATTTGGCAAATGCCGTTTTATGTCTAGGTATTCGTATATCCAGTGAAGATCTATCTATCCATCTATCTATCTATCCATCTATCTATCTATCCATCTCTCTATCAAACTGTACACGCATATGAACATATGTACTCATAAATGCACAAATATCTAAATCTGCATGTGCAATTGCAAAGAAAAATAATCTAATAGCATATATTTACATACATGTACACGTAAACATAAACAAGCAAACAAGTCAAGTGTCAACACCTCTATATTCTAGATTGTTATTGCCTGTTATTGCAGAATGTCTTTGCAGATCTGTACTTTATGTCCAACCAAACGTCTCCAGGTGAGCTGCTTTGCGTACGATGTCCAACCGGGTTGGTGATGATCACGCAGCTTCCACTGGCACAGCGGTGGTAGGCGGCTCGCAGCATGCTGTCGTAGTAGCCCACGTTGCCTGCGCCAGGTCCGCATGTCGCTCCAGCATAGCTATGGATAGGTAGCAGCTGCTGGGGCCACAAATGGTATCACTATGAGATCACCAAAGGGGTGCAGGGATGGTACAGGGCACCCAGCTGCTCCGCCAAGGTGCTGCTGTGGATGGACTCCATGCCCTTGGCATCACCATGTCCAGCAACGATCATGTAGCCTCCAATGGAGCAGTAGCTGGTGTGTTTGCAAATGTTTGCAAGGAAGCCATCAGCATAGTGGGCGCCAAGCCTCGGATGCCCAAGATCTCAGGCTTTGATCAAGGGCTAGAGTTTGGGGAGTCACAGCATAGCAAAACGGCAAACCGGGGATTCTCAACCATTCACCTCCAAGAAGCACTGCCTGTTATAATCATTAGTGCCCATGATTCCTGCAAAAGTTGTATTGCTTACGAAGCAGCTCTCATGAAAATAACAAGCGTACTAAAAAGCCGGAGCAACTCTGTGTCCTCTGGATTGACGTGATCCAAATCCGTGAAGTTGTTCTCTTGATCCTCTGGCTCACTTCGGAGCTGCAAGGCATTCAGAGCACAGCCCTCGCCGCTGGCCAAACATTCATCGTCCCTCTGCAACGCCTGAGGCCCCTGTGCATCTTCGGATGCCCAGACCCCCTTCAAAACAGCGAATGCCAGGATGCCAAATTTCATCTTGGAGGAATGCAACCGCACTTTGAACAAAAGTTAGAGATCAGATAGGGCAGCTTGAGCCAGCTCCAAATGGCCAGACGCAGTTTCGTTAGCGATGAGAACATGCAGTCTGAGTTCAAGTTGTGCCAACATAACCCTGTCATGACCCCACAGGCAAGAGCGGACGGGCTGCAGGGTCAGCCCGGGTCAACCACTGCACAGAACCCTGCCACGTGGAGCCATGCCCTCTGCCCCTGAGGTCCTGCGCCCTGCCATGATGGCTTGAGCTTCTGGAGACTGCCGTGACAAAGCGAAATGAACGAAACCCAGTCCCACCACAGCGGGCGACTCCAAAAGATCCTCAGCGGTGCCAAGCTGATCCAAGCTGCACTTTCTCAACAGTTGGTGGGTTGGTCAATGTCGATTTCCATCATGTTGCTGGATGTTGCCACTTGGTACTGATGATATCCTCCGTGCAACACTGAGGCGCCCGCCGTGAGGAAGTTTCGTTCCATCTGTGGAATGATCGGCAAAGGTCCCTGAGGCGCAGCCACTGGTGTCCACAAAGCGTGGTCCCCCAAATATGAAAAAATGGAAACGAGAAACCAATGGAAACCATTGAGGGTACCCGAATGCCATTGGTTTCCAATGGAATCAAATGTATGTCCACCAATGGAAAACCAATGTCCACCAATCTGATCCAATTTTGGGCTATCACCGATGCGCCCAAAGGGACCGGAGCAAACTCCTGCGCATCGCTTCGCCAACGAGGAACCGTGGGTGGTACGTATGCTGCGGCCTCTGGTGGATGAGGATCCACCCGCAGCGCGTTGCCAGTTGTTGCCTGAGGTGCCCCTCCAGCCCTGCTATTTGCACAAGGGCAGAAAGAGGAATTAATGAAGGAATCCAAAAAGGAATCAATGAATAGATGAAGCTCATGCTGTGGTGCTTCTGCTTCCATGCTTATGCTCATCTATTCATATATTTACTTTTTAAAACATACTTTACTTCTGCCAAAAATGCCTCGAGTCATTGTGCTGACAATACAATATCTTCGTTCTTATGTAAATGTTTTTGCATGCACACGGCTTCATATGACACCATGATGGTTCCACTGTCTCCATCTTCTACTCAAGGACTTCCATTGCCCTGCCCCCATGCACAGCAGAAAGGTGCAGGAGATGCTGGCATTTTGTGGAATTGAGAGCCAAACTTCATCAGAAAATCTCAGGTTCCATTGCTGGTCCAAGGGTGCCAAATGCCAAGATATGTTTGCTCCTGCCTGACTGAGGTACTTCGGCTATATGCTCGGATGTTTTTTAAAACATTTGGATAAATATGGTCTACATTGAACAACTGTCTGTGTTTTCAAAATGGACCCCAGTTGGACTCCACGCGGCCAAGTCTTGTGACAAACCAATCGGAACCCAGGGGCCTGAGAGTCCTGGAGCAGGAAACACACTGCAGCAGTGCGAATCACCTGAGCTGAGATCAAACGTTACGAAAGGGTGGCCCATCCCAATGAGCATGCATGTAGCATGCTCCATCAAGCCCTCAGGATATGCATTTGTGCCACAGTTTTTTCCCACGTGGAATCCTCTCTGGTCGGGATCGGTTGGGGGCATAGGAACAAGCAGAGCCAGCCATGGGCAGCGGCAACCGAGGAACTCGCAACACTTCTGCCGCCACCTCCTCTGGGGCCTTGGGCAAAGTCAGCATCGCCATCTCAGTTCGCTTCTCACGCTGCTCCCTGGCGCTGTGGGTCATGTAGTCATGTCATGACAGTCATTTCATGATTCATAATCACTAATTTAGGTTGATGGCTTTCAATAGATACTGTATGATTTGTGACAGACTGTGACAACTCAAGAACCCAGGTGTGGAAGAAAGGCATAGAATGCAATTCAATGCGAGCTGTGGAAAATTTCGGAAAATATTGGAAAGCAAGATGCACAATGAAACGCAAAGCCCCGCATGGAATGCAAACGGCCGCTGCATGGTCTCCTATCTCTCTCTCTCTCTCTCTCCCTCCCTGTTGGCTCTATATGTAGTTGAACTTGGAACATTCGCACGTGCAAGAGATAGAAAGAGTTCATGACCCTTGCCTGAGATAGTACATAATTGCTGAGAATGGAATGGCATTGCACAGGAAAAAGGCGAAGAGCGCCTTTCCGCCTGGAAGCGGTTGCAGCTAGCTTCACGGCTTGCCAGGGATGCAGCAGAATGAGGTGTTCCCGCAACAACAAACTTGCCGGTCTCCCTTAAGAACTGGATAAACGACCTGGCAATGGCCCCAAATCAACAGCTTCATGCGCTTTCTTCAGGCCTCGAAATCCTGGCTTTGGGTCTTTCTCCGGCTCTGGCGGCTTCGGAACATAGCCGGCACCTGAGCTGTATTGAACACTACGCCTTGATCATTCAACACGTGCACGCCCAAAGCTTTGAAGTATCAATCTGTCATGATTTCTTTGTCAAAGCCATTCCTTAATTCCTTACTTATGCTTTTTTTTGGGGGGTTGCGGGTTAATATCCTGCACCCCCGGTGAACACCACATAAACATCCATAAATAAGCAAACTAATCTTGGCTGGGATGTTCAATGTTCACCTGCCGATTTCGTAGCTGGATAACATTGATCCATTTGGCGAGGAACGTGCAGAAAGCTCTGAGAGACTCTTGGGAGACGTGAGCTGTTCCGTGCTTGTCGTAGCCACCTGCTGTGTTCAAGCCGCCATTGCACATGGCCAACCCATGATACATTTGGTCTTGCAGGTTCATCACAGGGCCTCTACTTCGCATCTTCCTTTACCCACCCCATAGGCACTTCACTTCCAAACGAGAAAAACACCCACACATCACAACCACTTCAAAATGCAAGCGCCTGTGTAGACAGTGACCGCTGCGACGGCAAAAACCTCATTGCAGAACTCCTAGAACTGTCGCAGGAATTGCACATTGCTATCCATAAAACCCATGCACGCAGTGCAACAGCCAGTGTGAATGGGCCTTCTCTTTGTTCCCTTGGGCTTTTGTCATTGCTCTCTCTCTCTCTCTACAGTATGTTTTTGCCACCTCTCAAAATGCATCTACATCTGTGGATGTACTTTTGGTACATACACTATGTAATTAAATTACATTGCATTGTATGACGGCACAGAACAGTATGCATCACATTGCATTGATTGTGGTCGACCCATGTTTCAAAGCGGCAATCTGAACTTTCACAAAGAATTACCTTCGGATTCGCATGGGGCCGAATGCACGGTCGCACCGATGTGAGGGCATCCGCACGCAGCAGCCGAGTCTATCTTGAACTCTGAGTTCTCCGCTTCCAAAGCTTCGCCACAACAAAACGCCGCGACATGGCTGTCCAAGTGGCAATTGCTTTGTGGGTGGTGCTGCAGTGCTGCTCATGTGCAATGGGCAATGCATTTGCCGTGCCCTGATGTGATCGTATGGGTACATTGGCATGCTAGGAAAGCACAAGCATAGGTCGAATAACAGCAAACAACGTAAATGCATCATTGCCGCAGTCTGGAATTCCAATGCCGACATGTATTGATTGTAATGCTTTGCGATCTGCATGTTTTCAATGGCTATGAGTACATAAATGGGAATCCTAGAACATTTCTTTGCCATACTGATTCGATTTCAATACTGAACTTAGCATAGCAATGAATATGTACTAGATGTATATATACTCATATGCAGACCCCAATCCATTCCCATGCGTTTCTAACACACACACACATGTCCACCATACCTCTGGAGCCAGGCGCCAAAAGACACCTACAGTGATCTGCAGACTGGGCACCGACCGATCCTCTTGAATTTCTGAACGGGAAATGATAGGAACATGGGGATGAAAAAAAAAAAATACATATATTCAAAAAATGATAGGAACAGGGAATGTGGATTAGATGGAAAATGGATAGATGGAATGACTCGTCCGTACTCGTCCTGCACGTGAAGGTTCTCAGGTAGGGCCGCCAGCGCGGAAACCACCGAGTTTCGCATCAGGTCTTCATCGGAGAAGAACCTTGGTGCGGTGCAAGCAGTGGAAGTTTCCAGCATGTGTAGCTTGTGTTCAGCACAAGGGGCACCACCAGGGACCCCTTAGAGGCGCCGCCACTGTTGATCCAGGGAACAGATCTGCCAAGCGCATCAGCTGATCGGTGGAGGAAATCATGTGCTTGCTGGCAGCAATCATGGCAGCCTTCGAAGGATTTGCAAAGAGGTGAGGTAAGGTGATCTCATGTGAGAATATGCACGTAAACACACAGTTTAAACATGCTTGGAACATCCTTGGCACACGCGAACGGTGAGAATCGGTGAGGCGCACAGAGCCATTTTTGTCTCGGGCATTGGCCAGCTGGGTCAATGATCCTCGAAGCAAAAAACAACTGCACTGACCAGCTGCGACCAGCTCATGAAACGAAGACCCTACGGAGACCTGTAGAGCTACAAGATATGATATGGCATAAGAATGCATAAGACATATGCTCAACACGCGTGTCACTCCCGTCGGACACTGCGAGCCAAAAAATCCGCCTGAAGCTCACGCCTCAGCAATCTTCAGCATCACGGCCGTCAAAACGGCACTGCAAACACTCATGGAGAAGGCGTTTCCGGTGAGGTCGTGGCACAATCTCCTGTGCTTCGTGAGGAAGGTCGTCTTGGCCGCCCTGAAGTCCTTCGTGAAGATGCCCTGGAGAGCCAACACCTCTTCTGCACTCAGAAATCGATTCTGGTTGTTCCAAAACATGGCACTGTTGGCCACCAAACACGGCGTCTTGTTGTGCTGGACCGGTGCCCTTTGTTCGCTCTTGGCCAAATCCAAGATGACCTGGTCATCGATGGAGAGCTTCTTCTTGGCCATTTTCTTCAGCCCAGCTTTGATGACACGTTTCTGCCTGGTGTTTGGACTGGTGTTGGTGGGCATTCCACGACGACCAACCTGGAAGTGTGCGAAGTACTTCCTCAGTTCCATGGCTGGCAATTTCATCTGCTCGACCATATCGAAAATGTCTTCAACATCCAAGGCGCTGTGGGCATCACGGCGAAGGCCGACCATCCAGCAACGATTTCGGTTTTGAGGAATCAGAAAGTCGCTGGCGTTCCTTGTTTTTGCTGAAAGCGTCGAGGGCAAAAAATGCTTGCACAAAATTCGGATCGTTTTGGTGAATGAATCAAACATGGCAATTCAATTTCAATCAATAATCAGTTTGTTTGTCTTCTACGCGCCCTAGCTCTGGTCATTTCTCACCCCTTCACTCGGATCGACCCTGGAGAGGTCTGCCTGGCCGATTCAAATCAGCCCCGCATTAGTGATAGTGTAAAACCACCACCTGCACTCATTTCTCCTTTGGGGGGGAAAAAAGCACAAAAGATCACAAAGTACAGGTGGAGCACTTGCAAAGACTTTAGGGAGCTGTTGCTATCACCTGTGAGCTTTGTGTCCCGTGTCTGGTCGCGGGCGTTAATGCGCAAGCAATACATGATCCGACCGTACATTAACCATCCTTGACCCCAGGCCCTGCAAAACTGTTGGCGAAACGGTGGCTCTTTCAGAGCGTTTTTAGTTTGGGCCTCCGTCTTTCAAAACCATTGGGCGAGGCATGTGGTGGCACACAGTGCACCGAAGCAACCAAGCCTTAAAAAACTTATGCGCGAAGCTTCATCACCGTTTGGGGAAGAAATAGGCTCATGGCAAAAGTGCAAGGAAGGTTTCAGCACCAAAATGCGTTCAACAGCTACATCTTGCATTTGCTGATGAAACCAAAGCAAACGATCTACAGCAAACATTTGTAAACAATAGCAAGCATTAAAAACATATTTACATTCAGCAAGAACCAAGGTTCAAAAGTCGCCAATCAAAGTGGTATCCGGACTTCTTCATAGCGTCGGCAACCTGATTGATGACAGGTGGCTGTCCATCATTTCTTGTGGTGATCCCCTTCACGTTCTCGGCAATGACCACTCGTGGCTTGTGCTTCTTCACGTAGTCCATCATGCCGCTGAAGGTTTCTCCGGTGGACCCAGTGCCTTCCTTGATGCAATTCTTGAAAGCCTTCCTCTCGTTATTCTCACTGCTCACACTTTTGCACACAAATCCAGTAATGAAAATGTCGGTGGATGGGACACTTTCCATGGCTCCTGTGACGACGTTCAAGACCTGGCGATGTTTCAAGGTTTTGATGTCAGCAAAGAGCCTTTGGGTATCTGGGAAGTTTTCCAAAATCCATTGCTGCTTGAGTTTGTCGAACTCGCAGCTAAATGAACATTGGAGTCCCATGTGTTTTGCCACCACGATGGGTGAATCAGTTCCACTGCAAGCTGTGGCCATTTGAAGCTCGGAAGCGGCTTCCCGAAGTTGACTCCTCAAGCTTTGAACTGTAGTCCCTCGCTCTCGTGCAACGGCTTCCAACTGCTTCTCAATGAAATAGCTTGCCATTAGCTGAGAGATCTCCCGGACACAGAGCTGCTTAGGAAGCTGAAAGGAGTGTAAAAACTCTTGAGCCAATGAGCCAACATATTCTTGTTTGAAGAATCTGTCATGCTTTGACATCTTTGACGTCAGAGAAACACTCCATGTCAAGCAGTGATCTGAATCAGAATCCCGGAATTCAGAGTATCAGCATGATAAGATACAAATGCCAAAGAGGTACGTCCGCATCCCCTTACTCACCCCAGCCCCCCCCCCAAAAAAAAAAACAACAACGCAAGTCCCAAAGAAAAAGGAACCGAGAATTACATGCACACTTGGTTCGTTCTTTAGGGTACGAGCTATCCAAAATACTCACATCATAGAACATCTTCAGAAAACATGCGCCTGCGTGAGGTTTCCCATGCCAGGCAAGGCCAGCAGGACTACACTCAAGGAGTCGAAAATCTCCATGGCTGTTTCCTCTGGCACCTTGGCATGAGATGCATAGCATTGCTTCAGCTTTCTGCAACTCTGCACGCCTGAACGGTATTCCCCAATGAACTGTCTCCAAAACTCTTGAACATTCTCGCTCGCTATGGTTCGTGACTATTCCCAACATGCTTCATTTTACAACACCAACACATATCAACCATGTTGGCCCACTCCACAATTAGCAGCTGATCAACCTCGATGCCCAGGGAGAGCTGTTTCTCCAAGAGTTGAAGAGCCTTTGTGCAAAGGTCCTGGAGGCAATGCGGGGTCTACTGAGTCTACTGAATGCGTTGCTACATTGTGGTGCCTGGTTGTAGTCTGTCAATGTCTGCCACAGTTGCATCAGCAGTTTGGCTGAACATGCTCGTGAAGGAATGATGCTTACGCGTGAGACCCCTTGAACATAGTCCTGCAATTGCGAGCTGCTATCGAAAAGTGCACGGATAATGATTGGCAGGACCTGACTCGAAGAGTGGAAGCCGGGTGACTGGCCATGTGCGAGGCTGCCCATGCTCTTCAAAAGTGAACACTTGAAGCATATTCGACGTTCTCACAGTCCGGTTCTCCTTCTCTCTCCCTTCCTCCCTCCATTTCCCCTACTGGAAGGCACATCACGCAATAATTCCAAACAAAACTTTTCAAGAACTTTCCCGGTAACTGCCGGTTGCTGAGCGGCAAGTGCCAATGTAGATCCGCTCAGCTGCTGGTGTCCACCAATGCCAGAGAGCACCACCTGCTGAGACTCAGAACCGCAGGGACCAACTGATGAATCACCTTGCCTCGCAGACTCGGACGTCTCCAGGTGTGCCAGCGGCTGCAGGAGTACGGTTCAGCCACCGCTTGCTGACGATCACCAAGGCATCGGCCAACAAATCACGCCTGCCATTGCAGCAGGAAGCACCCTAAAGCTGACAGAACCTGTGGCGTTGTGAGTCTAGTGATGCCTAGTGCAGTGTTGGCCCGGCAAGGAATGGCGTACATGACACCGCTGGGCTCTTATCATGACGGACCGACTATGACCAACAGCACTTTCTGAGCCTTAAAATCAAACCACACAAACCACCTGCCTGTCCATCATCGTTGGCGGCACTACCAGCAACACCAAGCTCCGAAGACATTGCCTGGCCTTCCTGAGTGATTTCTTGCGTTTCTTGGACAGGTCGCACGCTTGAATTACAGCCAAAGGTGCCACGACAAGTGTTACACCTTGAGCGACTGTACTGTGCCAAAAAATGTACAAGTACATAGGCCAAGTACATACAGTTCATGCGGTAAAAGCGGCACATGAACGCAAACACACCCACCCACAAATGAACAAATGATAGATTTAAATGATAATCAATACATGCATGGCTATGCTTTTGCGCACTTGCACTGCAAATTAGTGTTCGAACACACTGCACCAAAGGCAGCAGTAAAACATGTTTCATACCTACGTGTGCCCACGACAATAGGCAGAATGAAATGCACGCCGGGAACTATCGCAGGTGTACAAGGATGGTATAGGGGATCAGCCAAGGTACAGGACAGTCAATGGCGATTGCAACAACTTTAAGAAGGAAGGGACGATCTCCGACATCAAAGGGTCTATCACCTGACATGGCAAAGCAAAACGCGCAGTTTTTGCTCCCTCGTATGAGGGAATCCCACTCTCCAGGCTTCATTTTGTACATAAAGATGCTAAAACATACTTAGACTACAGGATCTCAAACATATTCAACATATATTGACATATTTCAAAATTAACTAAACTTCTCTTTCAGCATCTTCCAGCATTCAATGCAACTTCATCACTCTCAACTCGAGGAGTTTGCAGTGTATTTGCCCGCAAACTGAGAGACCTAGCCTCTCTGTTGCTCGGATTTGCCAGGGAGGCAATCCTGTGTTGTGGAGACGTCCCCGTGCATCGTGCAAAACAAGAAGGTGTCAATGTGGGAAGGAGGGCCCCTAAGGAGGACATCAAGGGATATCAAGGGATTGCTTTCATCAGTATTGATCGGAAGGACTTGTCTAGCAACATCTGGCAGACTTTATCTGCATTTGAAATCCAAGCTTCACATCCATGGCGAAGTTGGCCTCGTCTACGTAACCTTGGTATTTCGGCCCAAGGTCTGAATCAGGTCATTCGGGCACTATGCTTCACGTGCTTGAGATATCTTGAGATGCGGTCAGTGCTGAAAATAAGCAACAGTCTCTCCTTTAATCCCAGCACCATTCACTACAGCTTTCCCTGTTGTTGTTGTTGTTGTTGTTGCTGCTGCTGCTGCTGCTGTTGTGGTGTGCACCATGCTACGATCCACCTGACTCAGTTACCGAGAAGCATCTGATGCGGGCCCGTGTCTCAGACTGCTCTTGAATCTTGGCTTCTTCAATCTGACTCTGCGTCATGGCCTTATCAAAGGACTCATGGAGCATAACTCAGCCCAGAGGTGCTCACGAAGTCTGCTTTGCAATCGATGGAACAACAAAAAACACAGCGGTCACGTTGCTTCTGTTCAACTCATTCGCTGCGGAGTCAAGCTGCTCCTTTCTCAGCTCCCGCTGCGCCCTTGCCTTTTCCTTTGGGTTTGTCCTTTGCATCCTCCGGCAGACTTGGAAGGCCGCAAAAAACTACAGGGAAAAGATGCAAAACATGCGATATATTGTATATATATATATATATATATATTAAACACACACACATATATATAAAACATATAAATATATATAATGAAAAAACAAACAAGGGCTTGAAACTTGAAAGGCCTTGGCTTTGCCATCCTTTGCCTTTTCTTTCTCCTGGGCCCATGCTTTCCAGGAAAACGCCGGAAGGTGCAGAAACTTCATGAAATTTTCGTCATGAAAGGCTCGAGGCTCCTTGTCGCGAGGCGCAAACCTTATTCGTGATGCCGGAGCGGCTTGAGGTTCCTCATCATCCACATCCTGCGACGTTTGCAAATGTTTGTTTCTTGGACAAACATTAAGTAGCAACTAAAGCATACTGTGGTCTGTTATGGTTCCGCGTACATCTATCTTCCTGTCGCGAACATGATAAAAAATAAACAGAATGATTGGGGTGTTCACCTGCAATTTTTTGGTATCCAAAAGTGTTGACCCAGACCCGCATGACGTATGGCGGTATAGCCCGATGTGCAAAGATGTGTGCGTATCCAGACATTGAATTTCCGTTGCACCTGGAGGTACTTGTTCTTGGAAACGTTTTTGCTGTTGCGCTCTTCTGCCACGTAGACGCCTTCTTCGATCCAAAGCACTCCCTCTGGCGCAAAGAACACCTTGATGTCCTCAAGGATCTTTTAAAAGCACAGCATTCAAACATCTTTCTTTGATTGCCAAATGTTTGCCAGCAGTCCTCAACCTTTTCTGCCACAACCTGTTTCCAGGCGACTGGATGGGAAAGAACGCCAGTAGCATGCATACACGCATGGTTTTTGTGATTCAAACTCAAGCACATCAGCCATAGTTACCATATCTATTCCACATCTTACTTTAGTTCTTTGATGGCTAACCTTCCCGCGAAAACATCCAAAAGAATTGCACCAGTGTGAAAAGAGCGCATTTTCAAGCTTGCGGGCCTGATCACAAGGCAATGCGTTCAAGCAGTCCTTAGCCAACATTGCGGCCCACTTGAGGCCAGGGGTAGGTGACGAAAGCTAGCATTGCAACTGACCTGACTGGAGGAACAAACAACGATCAAGCATGCATTCATTTTTGTTGAAGAACACCGCACCAAGTGGAAACTGTAGTGCAACAGAAACGACCCTGGGGGGAATTGGGCCTGGAGAGGGGGGGCCCAATAATTAAATCATTCAACTATTTTCTGACTTTTGAAGTCCTGTCCCTGCCAATTGCTTGCTAAAGCAAGAACAACTTCAGCTAGCTGCTGACAAAATTTTGTGAATGTGAAAATTGGTGCCTAGCACTGCAGAAAAGATGTGCAAACAAACTATTTTTTATCTCCTACGTCTAACGCAAATGCCAATGTCTGCGCACGCCATGCATTCACAAGTGTGTGCGTATGTGCCCTCTACCTGCCCTGCAACTTCTGCTCGCAGCAACTGCTTCGCGTCTTGCTATGTGGTGGTCTCTCAAAATATAGGTCCCCCAAATCACCCGTTATACTAACTATTCGCAACAATAAACCAACATAAACCAACCCTTTTTAGGGTCTCCCATTTTGAGAAACACCCATGTCTTGCCACGTCTCCAACAGAAGGCCTTTCGCTTCATCGGCGTAATCTGCATCGTCAAATGCCCGTGCTACAGAGATTGCGGCCTGCCGACAGCCACTCCCATCTGTGCCAGGAAGCTGTCCTCGTGCCGGGCGCACACACACCACACCTATGACTGCCGGGCTGCGACTGCATCTACCGGGAATTCCGGCTCCCAGATACACTTTCATACACTTTCCCTTATACATCTGCCCCTGTCCAAAGCAACAAAATCATATACACAGCATACATTTGGCAATGCACCTGGGCCCATTGGCCTACATTTCGTTGCATTCTATTTTTTCCGTTGCGTTCCATTAAACCACTGTTTTTGAATGCCACACTGCGTTGCATCGCAATACACAATTTCTATTAGAATCATACATATAATGGTACTGCCTTCATTAGACTTAGACCATGCTGCATTTAAGAAATACGCCATTATGATTCTGACTCCAAATTGCTTATAGCCGCTTTTGGTTGCATCGGAATGACGGTATATTTGAGATATTTGCCTTTCACAAAGCCATCAATACATGAAAACATACCTCCAAACAAGAACACATTCAGCCAACCAAAGCACCGCCAAGTACAGTACCCTGGGACCTGGTGTAACTCAAATGACGGTGTGTGCACTGCAAGTATGACTTGCATATCTTGAGCGATGTGATCTCAGCACCGTCGGCTGGACAACGTTGCAACCCAGCTAAGACAACAATTTTTGTCAATCCTTGCGCCCGCCGCACGTGGCATCATATCATATGACACGACGCATCGATGTACTATGACTGCCTCTAATTTACTTATCTCACGCCACAGTAATCAGTCGCATACACAATTGCATGCTTGGCAACACGTTAATCTAACTCACGTCCGGCGCTTTCAACAGACCCTGCCGCAATTCTAATACAACTTGCAAGCGACTTTGAGCACGTTGCACACACACAAACGGACGCAAACCGGGGACAATCCGTAGTAGCGCACAGCACTCACATTGCATGCGCAAACCGGAGTTATATACAAAGGGAACGAAAAGGATGGAAATACAAAGGGTGGATGACACACACACACAAAATTGGTATATCACAATTTCTGTATACACCTGTGTGACCGCGGCAAAGTATCGAAAGTATTGTCGACACGTGATAGTATTACAGGCATTGCATTGGACCCCATCACCCGACACAGTACATCGCAACACACCCAAGCACAGTACATCACATTGAGGGCAGAATGCATTGGAAACCCTTACATCACGAGCTGTCCCATAGCCTTGCGATGCTGGAATAATCTCATTGCGTACGTATTGTGGCAGCATGGCCATCGCCTAGTATATACAGCCTATCCTCTTGTTGGAACATGACATGCTTGCTCACAGCCCATGCCTCGGTTTTCACTTGGCACCCTAATGCCGTTTTCTGTTCCATACGGGGAAACGATCATTCTGGTCTCTTAGTTCTTGCTCTTTCAACTGCTTCTCTTGTTGTAGTCTTGGTTTTAGTGGGCCCAAGGCTCTACCAGCAAGAACCAATTGTCGGAGCACTGCCCATAGCTGCGGGCCTGCCTAAGAGGGAAAGTCACTGGAGCATTGTGCAACTCACACGAATCAAAGCAACAGCTGTGGCTAACTTAGCAAGTGATTGTTTTGTGCCCTTGTACCCCATCACCTTCGATAGCAATTAGGATCCTTAAAATTCAGTTTCTTCGCAGCGAATAGCAGCGAGGCACTTTCCCGAAGCATTTGCCCAAATGCTTCTGCTGAAGCAAGCGCCAGTGCCGCATAGTTGGCCAATGTCGTGAAGCCAGCAATGGGTGGTGAGCAGCCAATGAGAGCCTGAGAGACCAAGGCAAACGCACAGTCATTAATACTAACGACAACAGCCACAACAAAACAAAAACATATAAGTTGATAGACACTAGGGCCTCTCATGGCTGCAGGGTCTTTGCTTTAAGAGATTATTGAATTATTGTCAATTATTGTTGCTCAAAATGTTGTCCACAACTCCCACCACAGCCGATTGTCTTGATAAACAAATACAGAAGTATTGATGACTTTGAAATCACCTACACATTCTTTGGGATATGGATGGGTAGGGTACAAGCAGCTAAACTAACCAATTTCCTTGTTGCATGTATGGGAACGTGGGGCCCTGGACATCTCCCGCAACCATACATGCAGTGCAATGGTCCAGACCTGCAAGATTGATGCAATGATTGACCTTGCTAAAGTACGTGCAAAAACGCTGCTGAGGAACAAGCAAACTACCTCTGGCTGCAGAGAACCTGGAACTGCTGCCGCGACTTCACAAAGTTCAACAAGTGTCTGCCGTAAGGCTGCGCTACGCACCTGAAACAATGCAGAATGAGCCCGCCGAACACACATGGAGGTTTCTCAAAATATGGAACCGCAAAAAATGGTTGATTTACTACTAATTACTTTACTTCGAGTGATCCCCACCATGGCATTTCAAAACAGTTTGTTGACTCCACTTTTGCGCAACTAGCCAAACGTTCACCTGAATATCTTCCATCACTGATGTCATCTAGCTCAGCAACTATCTGCCATAGCTTCTGACATTCTATTTGGCATAGCTTTTGGCATTCTATCTGGCATAGCTTTTGGCATTCTATCTGGCATAGCTTTTGGCATTCTATCTGGCATAGCTTTTGGCATTCTATCTGGCATAGCTTTTGGCATTCTATCTGGCATAGCTTTTGGCATGGTTGTGGTTGAGGTCCGGCAGCAAACACTCGGCGTGGATGGCCGCGGTTGAGGTCCGGCAGCAAACACTGGGCGTGCATGGTCGTGGTTGGGGTCCGGCAGCAAACACTCGGCAGGGATGGCCGCAGTTGAGGTCCGGCAGCAAACACTCGGCGTTGGCGGCTCGTGGTTGAGGTCCGGCAGCAAACACTCGGCGTGAATGGTCGTGGTTGAGGTCCGGCGAGGAGAGGGAGAAGAAGGAGAAGGAGAAGGAGAAGGAGAAGAAGAAGGAGAAGGAGAAGGAGAAGGAGAAGTCAGCTGTGATAAAATCTAACAACCCTCACCTGGCAGGTGGGGAAAAATGATTATTGATGGATGATTTGGGGGTCCCCCTATTTTGAGAAACCACCACATGCATACTGGGATAGAATGGGTTTCAGAAAACTGATTTTCAATCTTGCAAAGACAGTTCATGTGGATTTAATGGTCCTGGCAGCACCCGACCCAGAAACGGCTCATGAGTCACTGAACAGTGAGTCAAAAGCATCAAAACTGGCTGGAAGCAAACGCGCATATATTATATATCATGACCATGATGCTGTCTTAGCAAAAACGCATGTATCATCATTGACCCCGTCTTTTGCAAGGGATCCGATGAAGAAACAAGAAAAGTGCCTCAACATCCTCAACTCAGCGATACTTGGCACACGCGGCAAGTTGCTGGGCAACTAACAGGCTTCAAAACAGCATCGCAAACATTCACTAACAACTAGAGACACCACGGAAACATTAACCATGTGGAGCGAGCAATACCACACCATGACCTCAGAAATTGATAGGCCATGCACTTCATGTAATATTCCTGATTTGGGTTCATCTAATGCAAACTCATACCCAATGATCCCCGAGGATGCTGTTTCGGAATTGCTGAATCCTGCGGGCCTGACACTGATGCGGAGGCAACGGTGATTGTTCAGCCAACCAAGCAAGCAGGGCCTGCGACAGTCCAACGTGTTCTTGTGGCGCAATCTTTTCAGATTTTACTCTTTCTGAATCATTCTGTAGCAAGAGTACACCCTTGGACAAAGCAGTCAGCCACCTGAGAGAGGAGCAGGAGCAAAGTATTTGCATCTTCCTCCTGTTCTGGTTGGCACGAACAGAAACCTGCTATCCAAACACCTATCCCTCTGCATAATTTTGAAGCTAATTTGCATAACATACGTGATCCATGACATAATTGTCATGAATTTATATAGGTGGGTAGGTGAGGCGGAATGTATGCGCCCACGTGAGCCACCCACATGCACTTCCCAAATGCATGCAATCTCGAAGTGCCAGTACCAGTACCTCAACATATCGAGCTGAGAAGCAAAAAAACAGAACAGCCTTCCAACAAAAAGGTGCAATGCAATGTGGAGTTATAGGATCTAGTGAGGAAGCCCGATCCCCATGGCCGAAGGTAGTTCAACATAGGCCAGCTGTGTTCTTCCTGTATGCTTCGGCTGTCAATTTCATCGTTGAGGGCATCCAGGCTGAATACACTTTGCAACTTCAGTTTGTATCAGTGTCATTTGAGCTCAGGCCCTGATGTGGGAACCATACACAGCTTTTACTTATTTATGTATATATATATATAGATTGATTTTCATGGAAAACACCAAATCAAGTCTGCAGCTTCAGCTCGTATCTGCCTGCAGCTCGAATCATGGATCACTACAATCAACAAACAGTTCCGATATGTTTCGATGTCTGTTTCTCCCTCCCTCCAAGGGACCTGTGACACCACCCCTGGTGGCATCCCTTGGATCAACCCCATTGCTATCATCTCCACATCTTGTGCTTGCCTCATCTTACTTCCCGCTTCTCCGCCACTCGTTGCCCGTGTCCTTGGCATCTTTCAAGATCTCTGTCAAGCGTAGGCAGCTTGTTGGCGTCACCTTGTTTGAGCGAAATGCTGAATGCTGTGTGATTAGCAGTACTTGAAAACTCTTTACTGCCAAAGCTACCTTTCCTTCCATTCCCTTCCCGCCGGGGAAATAAGACCAAGGTTGGCAAAAGTATTCAGACTGGGTCTTTTTGCGAGCACGGCCCAAGATTGAAGCCCTTCAACCGTTGAATCTCACCATATCTCGCCTTCTTTTCTCCAACAGCTCGCTCTGGAGAAGACATGTGCAAACCTTAGCCAACTGTTGGACACCAGTAGGGGCCAAAGGAATGTTTCAACACGTTTCATGTCTAAGATATCAAAGGTTATTTTGGCAGCCGAAGCCCGAAGGCTCTAACAACAAACGTGCAGTCTGGGAGCTTGCCAACAAAACGATCGTACTGCGAATCACCGGCATACATTCTCCAAACCTTGCAGCACGACATAAGCACGACAAATGATGCGGCAGCAATCGTACGGCTGTACAAATTGTGGGCCAACTCGGCTTGACTGTTTGCAACGGCCAATCAGTTTGAATCTGGAACATCTGGGGCTCAAGCGAGCTTGGCGGCAAAGAAAGCGCTTGTAAACCTTTACGTGCTTCTTGTATGGAAGGGCTTCCGGGCACCTGCCCTGCCAAAACAGCACGCCAAAACTGTGCCTGGCACAGAGCTGACGACATCATTTTCATTATATTTCGTACATGATGAAAGGTAGGCTTAGGACGCTTAGAAGGGCTTGGAAACACGTCTATCATTGTGTATCATGTGTTTTTGCTGGTCGAACAACAGCTCCGCACCTGCTTTCAAATCTGATTGCTACCTACCCCTGAATCTCACTTGACAAAATTAACTCAAATATCAAACACATTCAAACTGGCAGGTGCAGGTATTGAGCAAAAATAGTGTCCAAAATGTGTGGTGAGCTGATGGAAGCTGAAAACAGGAGCTGCTCAAACCTCTCCTCTCAGGATCGTATTGCCTTATCGAAACTGCACTTTCCAGGAGCATAAAATGCCATAATTTCTCTTCCATAATGGTGAGCCCGGATGTGCCCAGCTATGCCCAGCTACATGTGGGGAATTAGCCTTGATGAATTTCAAGCGCTGCACCTGGGCAGCAAGCTCGACATGCGGGGCTTTTTGGATGATAGGCACAGCGTTCAGAAAGGACACGCCATCCTGCGAAGGACATCAAAGGACATGAAAGAACCATGGCTCAATGGAACATAATGGAACTCAGAGTCAGGCTTCCAATGGCTTACAAGATTTTCACAGCCATCAGTAGCGTCCCTGTGTCACTGCCATGAGGAGTACCAAAGCAACACACATTGAAGAGAGTAGAAGCTATGACAAATATTTTGGGGCAACAAAGAGCAGCAGAATGAAAATCTGAACACAGGAGACCAGCTTCTCCAGAGATACAACCCTTTGACCATTCGAAACAAAGGCCACTCTACAAACAACTTGGGCTCTGCCAAGCAGGGCACGGTTCTCTCCCGTCCTTCAGTAGACTTAGCTGTTCCTTCTTCAGCTTGGAAGCGAGAACTTCTCCATCTGCCTCCCCAAGGGATCGGCTAGTTCCATGCGTACCATCTAGGGTGTCCGCGATGAGGACCTCCAACCACCTAAAAATGATGGTTAAATGATGGTTAAATGATGGTTAAATGATGGTTAAATGATGGTTAAATGATACCATTATGGTGGGGTCTAGAAGACTACCAGTAATAGCGCCCAGAAGGTGGCAAATCCACGCGTCATCTGGGGTTTCTGACGACCTGCAGCAGGTGATGATGCTCGTATTCGGGATGGCCATCTATAATCATCTATGATCAATGATCCAGAACATAGGCAGGTGATCAGTCTAACCAACACAAGTTGGTTGTTTCCGAGATGTTCCCCTGTGGTTGATTTGGCTTTGGCCAAGCTCCGCATCCCAAGCGCGCAAAGCGGTGCCTTGGCCAAGGATCCACAAACTGCAAAGCCCAACAAGCTCTGAAGTCTCTGCACCGGCTTCGTTGCAGCCAGGGCTAGCAGTGGCAGCACCTGACCACAGCCCTTTCGAGCTTGCCATGCTGCAATGGACCAGCTCAATACCAATCACAACATACAAAACCAAACAAGAGACTAGCTTCTTTACAACTGTTTGGGTGGCATCAACAGACAACCCATCTGGCAAACGCGTTTCATGGATGCCATGTTTTTCGGCATCCAATCAAACCAGCAGCATGGCACTTGGAAAGGAAGCGATGCTTGGAAGCATCGGTTACAATCAGCACCCACGAGCAGCATCGATCGCCTTGTCGACAAAACTTCCGGCCCAAGTGCATGATGAACCTCGAGCAACGGGAAAAAAATTGAGCGCCAGCTTTGCAAGTGGCTGCGGACGCAAGTCGGTGCTCCCCAGCCTTCGCGCTGTTCAGCCACAAGTGCAAGACAGGTCAAGGCGCCCAAACGTGCACGATCTGGTGCTTTTTTGTCAGACAACGGTTTGAGGAGCTCTTGCACCACCTGGCAGCGATATCGGCAAGGGTTCAAAAAATGTTCAACCGCATGATGCACCTGCGTGATCCACATGTGCCATCATGTGCCCATGTCATGCTTGACTTCTTGCCTGGTCTTGAGATGCAGGAGGCAGAGACAAAGCAATTGCTCCCAAAGCCCTGTATGCAAAAAAGCGTGTCCTGAGATGGAGAGGCCAGTGAAGTACAGGGGGAAGTTTGTGAAGCAAGGCGAGGTCTAGTAAAAGGCTTCAGCTAGTGAGGTGGTAAACATATTCAAACCCATTCGAACCCTTTGGGTTATCACTGTTTTATCCGCTCTGGGTGATTCATCATCAAGGTAACTTAGTGGCTTCTTATGAACACTTTTCAACTATCAGGGAGGATTGAGGCGTAAATTTGCGTAATGAAAAGTAAACCATTGCTGCATTGTGATTCATGGATATTCACGTTGATTTGCACCGCCGAATCATACTATAAAAGATGGTTAGTACATGTTCGCACTGGTTATCTTGCAGCCCCAGATCTCTTCATTTGCATCTTCACCTGCCACTTTGGCCAACGGCCCTTTGGGGTCCTGAGCTGCACAGTGGTTGTCTGACTCAGCACATTGAGAAACAATGCGGACGGTCATGACCACAAAAATGCTGTTGATGAAAGGGCCAACATTTTATGAGTTATGACATGCACAGTCTCAGAAAGTCTCCAGTGAAGATGCTTTCTTATTCCTGGATCCTGGAACTGCCCAGCCATTAGCTCAAACAAGTCGTCCATTACAGCTCCGGGTTCTGTCAGGAAGCTATGAGCTTTGCAACCATGCTGGCATCCTCAATTGGAGGCAAATGGCTTGCGAGCCTCAGAAAGTACCAACGCGCACCCCGGCAACCCACCAACCCATGAGTCTCATGAGTTCGAAGGTTCAGGAGATAGAAAGAGGCTCTGCTGTAGCTGTCAAGCTATGTCAAGCAGTGACTCATTGGATAGAAATTTGGATAGACAATGGCACGTTGATGGGTGGACGAGTAGATTAGATCAAATCAGTACTGTATGCATAAGTAGTTGGCACATACACAAACGCATATCATATAACTAATATATATGACACATGACACATGACACATGTTTACTTGATTCAATTTGCTTCTTGTTCAACCTCTTCCAAACCATATCAAGGCCCACCATGGAAAATGCTGATCCGCCAAATCTGAGGCAACCTCAAACTCCCACAGGGGTCCTCACACTGTCAAAGATGGTAAAGGAGTGCAACATCCAGAGGTGGGAATCAGAAACAACTTGTCGTTAACTTGCCAAATGATTCCCACAAGTAGTTGTTTAACACACTGGATTACTCCTGGAATTAGGATCTCCTGTGACTTTCCTATCACGCTGCACTGCTTTCCAAGCCGCTCAGCCAATGCTTGCAATGCCGCCTGTTGACCCCATGAAATTCATGAAATTTCACCATCCCACTCTTGGACAGTGAAGATGGTTCTAAATGGTCCTAATGCTTGCCATTGCTTGCTATAGCTGCTATTGGTTCCGCCGGTTCCTCAGTATTCCCGTTTTTCCCTTTTCCCACCATGCCATTGGCATCCAAAAAGCCACCGAAGCAACCTGCTTCTCATCCACTTTGCCAGCTTTCTTCACCAGCTCCGTCCAGGACTGAGCAGCTGTCAACTAAAGTCAAGCTGCACATATCACTCCCTTGACTCACCGAAGAAACAGGGCGAACGCTGTTGGAGGACGTGCAATGCTTCGTGCTTGGCGAATCTATTAGTCAATCCTGAATGCACAGATTATAACACCAAATTGTCAGTACACCTTTCAACGCCTTTCTTCACACTGATGCAACAAAATGTCATGAGAAGGATGCGATGGAATGCGATGTGCTGCCTCTGCCACTTCCAGCAGTGCAGTGCACGAGGATGCGTTTGCAACATCCTTCACCAGCCCACGGCCCAGCAGGCGGCGGTCCTGGGGCACTGAGTGCTGATGTCAACTTAGCTCCACCACGGCATGCGGTTCCATGCGCCATCTTTTTCCCTTCCCTTTGATTCATCTTGCATTCATCTTGCACTGGTCACATCATGTCACAGAGCTGTACGCCTGTCCTTGTCTTTCAGCTTCTCCGGTGCAGTCTCTAGGAGTTCTTTTGCATGCGCCGACAAGTCGAGTTTCAGGCTTCCAACCTGATTGTTCCACGTCCGTCCACGTCCCAGGGAGGTAAAACACATCCCCAAACACACCAGGCGGTATATCTATGCATATCCAGAATCCAGGTATGCATGGGAAGCAACTACATGTAATATCATCTGATTGTAATTACGGAAGTACTGTATACCGGACGAACTGGCTCCCTGCTGAAAAGCCTCGTGAACAATTAAAATGACAGCTCCAACAGCGCAAGTTTATGCAAATTTTGGTGTGTGCTCAGTTTTCTTGGGGCCCCACCATGGATGGGAAGGAGACCGCACTTGCAGCAGGCTGACGCTTCCTGAGGTGTCAGTCTGATTCAGCTGCATCCCAGTGTTAAGTGTGCCCTCGCTGAAACAGTGGAATGGAGCATATTGGGCCTTGCCATGAGCACAAGGAGGGCAACCTCCACCTTTAAATAAATGACAAAGTGCCGTGGTCAAAAGATGTCAAAAGACAACAGCAACATTCGCTTCGGTCAGCCATTCCCTCCAAGCATCGTCATGCGCAATGCAGTGGGTAGCAAGTGCTGAGACAACTCTTCCGCGCTACTTTGGGCAGCCACAGGCGACCAAGCGCTAAGGGCAAAATCTGTCAGCACCTTCTTGGCTTCCAAAACCTTAGTTTGAAGTGTTCAACGCACAAACGCACACAAATACGCCGCGCTCTGCAAATAATTTGCAGGCCACATCCCCTGTGTCTTTGGCGTTTGAGCTTAACTCATTGGCCCAAGAGATAGCAAACACCTTCGGGCACGGGACATGCTTCGAGTAAAGCTCCAGAAGTGAAGCCCGGTCTACTGCAGCCGTACGAGTAAGAGCGGCCACCAACAAAGCAGGAGGCTCCTGGGGCAGAACTGCGCCCATCTGTGAACTGTTGATATCCTGTGAGGATCATCCGGCCCTGTGCAAAGACAAGGGGAAAAATCACTGGAACAAGTAAGCAAACAAAGAGTGAACAACCAGGAGTGATTGTGGTGCAACATGGTGCAACTACTAATTGTAACTGATTGTAATGCTCGGACAAACACACCAGCAACGCCGCAATCCGAAACAAAACAACCACAACGCTTACTGGATGCTTCTTTTTGGCATCGACTGTGCGTCAGCACGGGTCATTAAAGCCCGCGGTAGTGCAGAGCAAAACATTCTGCTCCAAGAAAAAAGTAAACGACACCGAATCGACCAAAGCTATTGAGACGTCTTTGGATTTTGTGTGCCGTGGCATGCATTAACTGGTTCATCATCTTTGATGATGTTTTGTCATACTGGCCTTTCACCAGCTTCCTGGATATTCAGCCGCCGTGGGTCATGACTCAAACGTGACCCCCACGAGGGTCATATTACTCTGAGCCGGTCACCACGAAGTGCGATGCCAATACATGGCAAATGAGTTTCATCTCTGCCCACTCCAGAGATATCATGGAAAGTTGACAAAACAATAACCCAAGCCTACCTGAAGCGTCCACCACAAGGGCAGCTAGCACATCTAGAAGATCTCCGTCATGATTTCTTCTTTTTCTGGCTTTGATGGCGAACTCTCTGGTGTCTCACTTTCGCATCTCACATCCTGCAGGCTGTGCTCCGAAGGAAGTTCCGGTAAGCCTTTTGGAGCTGCACCGATGTCGCATTGCTGGCAGCGAAATATGCAAACGGCAAGAATTGTCGTAGCTGAATAGGGGAGGATTGGCAACAGGCTGAGTTCATCGGTTGTCACCTTGGGTGTTGGGACAACCTCTCGCAGCATTAGAAAAAGCCAGTAGAAACAAACTTTGAACCTCAGCCACTTGACACTTTCCAAAGAACCCTGTCATACCCTTTCCATTCAGCATTGTCCATCGTTGTCCTTTCCAATTCCCAGCACCTAGCCATATCTCACAAAAGTATACAAAAGTCTTATGCTTTACCCCTTCCGATCCTGCATTCTGGCTTTAAAACCGATGAAGGAATCGGCTGAGGTCCCCACGTACCACCATCTGAATGGAAGCCATATGAACATTGCGCTGAAGAGCAGCGCGGCTACTTGTGTCAGCAGAAGGAATCGGGGCATTTTGTCCAAGAAAGCCAAGGACAGCTTCCAAACGATGACACATACACGCATCATGACCATCATCACAATTCCATTGTAGCTCCAAAGCATGAACCCGCGCAGAAACCAAAGGAACCACGAAACACCGGAGAGGTTCGAATTCGCCCACCATGGAATGAAGTCCGAAATCACCGGAATGGTGCAGCTCCAACTTGCATAAAAGGCGTCTCTGAACCGCAGAGTGCTCCCACCCTCTGACAACAGAATAATGGACAATTCCTCCCGCACCACGGTGTTGAATCTATCCAAGTATGACGAGTCATCATCTTCTTCCGATGAGAACCAGCGCTCCAGCATCCTATGTACTAACACTCGGTCACACGGAAGGACTTTTCCAGTGGTGGGGTCTTGGTGGTTGTTGGTGCAACAAAAGCATTTGGCATCTTGTACTCGAAATTCCTGGAGCTGAGCTGGCAATTCAGTCAGTTCTCGAATGATCCTCTGACCAACGTAGATGAAGGACGGCAGGATCAAGGTGATCACGAGCGCAAAAATTGCAAATGCGAGGAGATAGAATTGAAACAACTGCTGGCGAACTTGGGGGATGTCTTTGTCACCGGTATCAAACTGAGGACCTAACAGGTCCAACATCAAGGCATGAGTGACAGCGAGTGCTATCCAACAAAGGACTTGCAAAAGAAGGACGCTCCCCATCTTCACAGGCACCAACTGAATGGGATTTTCTTTGGAAAGGTGCTGTGCCAATTGAATGGGGCTCGCCGTGGAAAGTGGGTGTGAGCCGGGCGAGCATTGTAAGCATTGTGAACCGTCGGAGTCTCTGCTGAGAAAAGTTGCCAATTCAAAAACGCACCAAAGTCGTGAACTCCACTCTGATGACCAAAGAATTGTAAGTCGTCGGGAGCAATGTAGGAAACTTGGTAGTCCCAAAATGCCTGCAGGGTGGAATGCTGATTTTACATGAGTCATGCGTTTACGCCTGATTTGCACCGGGCCAATACCTCGTCCCGTAAGAGTACACAAAACCACCGCGACCGCGCTCAATCCTTTTCTCAAAATGTCCATCTACCTTTCCTTCAATGCCAATTGTAGCTGCATTAGTACTTGAATCAATTCGCAAACATGTGTGCGCGCGTGTGCGTACAAAAATGACACCTTTACCTGCATCTGAAAATGCAGGTACATGTCTAGCTATTTGAAATGTCTAGACTGAAAAAGAGGGCACCGTGTGCCCAAATCATGGGAGACCAACTGGTATGAGCACGCAGCAAGTGCAAGGCAACTAAGAAGGACTTGGCGCATGGAAGGCCGTGGTTCTTGAACAGATCCAAGTGTGGAACAAACGAAGAATTATGACAAAAGGAACGCAGCACATGCAATGTGCAGCGACATGTCTTGCAATACGAGTAGTATAGTGCGCATCCCATCCAAATGATACCAAACAACTGAAATGGTTTATGATGGGTTTCTCAACACTCACCACGGTCCAAAGATCACAGCTGCAAAGGTACTGCCCGACATGGATGGTGTCCGCTCTTGACAAACGCTCGGCGCATCAACACTGCGCCCATCAAATGCTGTCAACCTACGAAACCGAAACGTATAATTTCAGCTGAATTTCCTTCACACAATGTGGCCAGTCTTTGGAATTCATAGACTGAGGATGACATAGGATGACTGAGGCAGTAATCACATGGCATTGTAGCTGCTTCGGTTCCTTGACCGACATGGCCTTGGCATATTGTCAGCAAACAAAAGCCGGCAAGAAGTGAAATACATGCGCCGAATTGCGACGATTAAACTCTTCACAAAGTCCCCCCCGCCGGTGGTCATGGTGCAAACTTGACAAAATTACAAAGTACCGCTAGGACGCAGAACACATTTTCAGTATGTGTTTCGGACATGCAAGGACCCTAAGAAAACCCCGTAATTCCATCCACACACCGGGTCGACAGGTAGTTACATCAATATGGCAGTAATGGGGGTCTGAGTCGTTCTACCAGCAAATCTTTCTTGTCAAAACTGATGCCTTCCAAGCATCTTGGTGCCTATTTCTCAATTCTCTTGATGATTCTGTCGGGACTTGTATGAGAATTCATTGTTCCATATTTTTCTGACATTTCACGATAGTCAGTAGTATCATGTAGTATCACTATCCCATTGGCATATTGATGGACTTGCACCCTTCAATCTGTATATCACTATATATCACTTCTCCGTGCGAAAGATCAACACACCTAGATACACCATGATACACCTAGTATCATTCAGTTCTTAACACGGAAGAAATGCAGAACGGGGAAGTTTCTGCGATTTTTAATGGTGGAGCAGTTGAGCCCCACAAAAACCTAGACAAAGGTACGAGTACTATATATATATAGATATATAGTATATATAAATAAAAAATAAATAACTATATGTAGAAATATAAATAAATAAATAAATAAATAAATACATAAATAAATAAATAAATAAATAAATAAATATATGCAGAAATAAACATAAATTAATAAATAAATAAATATATGTAGAAATAGAAATAAATAAATAAATAAATAAATAAATAAATAAATAAATAAATAAATAAATATAAATATATATATATATATCGATCCATATCGTACCATGTTGGGGTCCCATGGTGTGCATCATGTGGCGCCTTGTCGCTTCAGGACTTCATCGTCTTGAGAAATGCACAAAACGTCGAGAAAGACCTGGCGCCCCTTGTAGAAAAGGCTACGTATCCTCTGCCAGAAGAACACGGTGAAAGCAAACGCCAGGTACCCAAAGCAAGCTGGCCACCAGTGATAGCCCAAAGTTTCATCTGCATAGATGCGAAGGATGCCAGTTAGTAAGCTGACAACTGTGCTTGATATCATTGCAGCCCTGCAGTTGAAAGTCCAAATCAGTGCCAAGAACTTGTCAAAGCGAGAAGTCTTCCAATCGTGGCTTATGAAGTCGTCAATGTGATCGGTCACCTGGCTCAGTTCGTAATCGCCCTGGCACTTTGCAACTCCTCCCGATGTTTGGAAATGCTTTCCCCAGCCAGCTAAGCAAACATTCAATGGAACGGCGCGAATCAGTTCTGGATGAAGGCGACTGCCTTCACTTGGATCCAAACTGTAGTCTGCCTCACTCCTCGGTCTCTTGGAGAATTCCGAGAGCGTCCGCGAAAACGTCCCCGACATGAGAAGCAGGGCACGATGATTTCTTGAATCTACTCCAGTGATGGCATGTCTGGTGGTCCCAGTGTTTGCCTTGGCTTTTGGTTTGTCAAGTTCTATGGCAGGTGATTGGATTGGTTTGGATGATTGAAACTGATTCCTGGACAGTTTTGCAAAACTGCCTGCGCCTCCTTGAGGTTTGAGACGGCCAGCCGCATGTGCGAGCGATGATCAAATGCCGACAACCAAGGCAGAGGGAAACAACAAACTTGATAAGAAAAAGGCAAACAAAAAGGCATTTTTCTTCAAACTTTTTGTTTGTGAACTCAAGCGGTGCACTTGAGAAAAACCGTCCTCCGTCTTTTTCAGGAAAGCCATGGCCCAAGGAATTGACACCTCAGCTGCGCTGACGGATGGGCCCGATGACATCGGTGACATATCAGGGAGCCTCTGGAATAGCAGCCAAGACTTTCTGCAGCGTCCGTGTGGCCTCGAAGTGACCGGGAGAGGCAGGTCACGGATAAATGATGGTTGACTGATGGTCACTCGATAAATCTGAATAAAAACGGATAACGAAGTCATACTAAATCATGTATAAATTCTGACTACCACTATGGCTCAATCCATCTTAAAGATTCTTAAAGTATGAAAAAAGCACGGTTGCAATGCCAGCCATTAATGACAAGCCAACCACGAATGCCATGGATTGCAATGGCCAGTGCTGCTGGTTGCAAATCCACTTCTAGCACTCGTCAAGGATGGCCTTCAGCTGCCATCGAGGAGGCCAGCGGATGCAGCGCGCCATTTCAGCACTCAAGGTCTCTAACAGGGAGTGAACAACCTGGGCACTTGGGAATACCGAAGCCTTGAAGGGAAGCCTGGAAGGCAAATGCATATGCCTAACTTCAAACAAGTCTTCACTAGAAAAAAGGTCAAAGCATGCCTCAATCTCAATCATGTAAGCTGCTTAGATCTGCTTAGTAAGCTTGTCAAATTTGTCAAGTTCTATTTCCGCCCAAAAGTAGATGCATGTTGCGCCCGGAGGAGCTGGTGGCAAAGGTTTCTGATGGGAAGGTCTCCACTATACAAGGTTTACATGCAGTATCAGTGCTGTGATATCATTTGAACCGTTGGCATGATTAGATACGGCAGGAACAGCATCATTGTGGGAAGTAGCCAGTCTGAAAAGCCCGAATTCCTGATTGCAAAGTGCGTAAGTTCCAAATGGTCAGAAATATAGGAGCTGATGTGCCTGCATTCGGCATTTTTTTTTTGCCAGGGCATCTCAGAGGGTTGGCCCTGCCTTTAGCAGACGCTGAGAATGACAAACGTGGGAAAAGAACTGAAAATGGGTACTAGGGCTACTCCAAAAGGGTGAGACAATGTCGTAGATGGCGGTCTCGGCACTCGTGGGTTGTGAGGGGAAAAAGTTGGTACCATGAAGCGTAATCATTGAACACATGCGTCACGTCCTCGGAATGTTGTTGCAAGTGTTGCCAGTCAAGTGGTTTGGGCAAATCGATTTGCAAGAGGAAAGGCCGACCAAGCATGGGAAGATGATAGCACAAACTTTCCAGCCCGTTTGCCAAAACTTTGTAGCGTGCTGTGTGCTCTTCATTGACTTGTCTCCAAACTGAAAACCCTTCGACTTGATCTAGCCAGACTGCCTTGAAAGTATCTGCCTCCACCGCAACGAAGATTGTGCGCAGCCATGAAGCATGGACACTGAGAAGATATTTGGTGTTGTCCCACGGGTGCTGGTCAAGCAGTTCCACCTGAGTACGTTGCCCAGGTAAGCCATGCCAAACCAGGAATCCTGGGGTTAAGGTTCTCCATGTGTCCCGGTCCAGAGCCATGTGCATGTAATCTCCGTCTAAGCCAGTTTCTGTCCAGAATCGGACAAGCAGGCTGTGCGCTGTGTTCCAAGGGCCTGGTCTCGAAAGTCTGTGGGTATGTTGGTGAGCAAGATGATGCAACATGATTCGAGCAGGGTGGTGGCATTGAAAATCCTGCCGGCATACATGCCCCACGAACGACCAATAACGTCGAAGGAACTGTGTTTCCCAATTGCCGTTGGGACTCATATGAAGAAGCCATCTCTTAACAACATGTCGTCGTAGGCGCAGAAGTTGATGGGCAGCACTGTCAGACATGTCTGGGATGTAGAGGTTCATGGCTTCGATCAGGAGCGTGGTTTGGAGCACGCCCAGTTTTCTTCTAAAGGTCTCGTGCGGGTATAGCACTGGAGACAGCCAGAGAAAGCTCGCTGCAACATATTGGTCCATCATTCTAACGGTGGTGAAAGGATGTTGCCAGTGACACCGACGGAGCATGGATTTGAGTTTGCCCCAAGCACGGTATGCAAGTTGAAGGGCTTGGCTCTGCAGATCACTGTGTCCGATGTTGCACCCAAAAGGTTGCCGCAAATAGTGGGTGTGCTCAACCCAGTGGAATTGCTTCAAAACGTGTAGTTGCTGCTCTGTTGGACGGGTGTTTTTGCAGCCAGGGCTCAATAGCAAGCAACTTTTTGAATAGTTGATGTGAAGGCCAAGGTCCGCAAGTGCATTCACAAAGGAAGGAAGTAGCCTGGCTGCCTGGTTCCATCCATTGAAGCACAGCAGGATATCGTCAACGTAGAGGAGCAGCCAAAGCGGAGTGAACAGTGCGGTCTCGCCCCGTGCTTCCCATGCACAGAGCAGTTTGCCAATGGCATGGTCGAGGGTCCGGGCAAAGAGTCCAGCAGAATGGCTGCCACCTTGGGGGGTGCCATTGGAGCAGTGTAGTTCCCAATGTTCCTGGAGAAAAGAGAATTGGATTCGCTGTCCTAGCAGCAGCTGTGCCAATCGCATGCATTCGAAGGAGGCTTGTTCCGGGAGGTTCGCTAAGAAGGCAAGGACACTGGCGTGGCGAAGGTTGTCGAAAGCTCCTTTGATGTCAAACTTGAGGAAAAGAAGTGTTTTGTGCCTGACACTGGTTATGGCTAACATGCTGTGGGCAGCGAAGAGGGCTTCAACGGGCTGTCCACCAGGAACGGCTCCAACTTGTGCACTGAGGGGGGGCATTGTGGGTTGATGCGTCGCAAGAGGATACCAGCATAGAGTTTCTGCATTACTTCAAGGAGGAGGATGGGTCTGATGTGGGCTGCAGTGGTCGCACAAGTGATTTTGGGAATCAAGCATGCGATGCCGTTGAGGAGGTCATCGTGTAGTGTCCCTTCGCGTAGCATGGTGTTGAGGAAATGGAGCAATGTTTGCTGACCACCGGGGTGCTGGCCCAAACCGATCAGAAATTCATTGGACATGCCGCTTGGACCGGAAGTTTTGCCGGGCTGGAGGTGGTCCAGTGCAAGCTGTAATTCTTCTGTCTCGATGGGGCGGGGGGAGACGGCTCCCATGTTGGTCTGTAATGTGTGCAGATGGGCACTGCAGTCAGCATCACGAGTGGTCAAGGGCGTGTTGGCGAAGACCTGCTGAAAGTGCTCCTGGATTGTGTGAATCGCCCCTTGCGGGCCATCGCAGCGGCTGATAAAGTGGCTCCAGTTGGGGCGGGGTTTGTGCTTCTGCTTCAGGAATGCTATGGCCGAAGTGTCACCTGAAGAGGCTGCTGCGTAGATGTTCTGAAGCCATTGGGTGCGTTCGGCACGGCGGGTGGCAATGATGTGACGGGAAAGGGAAGCTCTTTGATAGGTGTTGCTGGTTTGGTTGCGGATGCGGCAGAGTTTCTTGAGGTCATCGGAGCCCTGGTATTTGCGACTAGTGCGGCTGGTTTGGCACGCGCGGGCGCTCTTGCATAGGTCGTTCCACTCGGCCTCAGGCTGGTAGGTGGCAAGCTCTGCATGGAGTTTGGCAACGTCGATCTGCCACTTGTTGGTGTGGCGTGGGTGTCTGCAAAATTGGGTTCGAGGGCGAGGAAGTTGGAATGCAGTCTCCCATTGAACCATCTTGTGGTCAGTAGGCAGGAGTGCATCAGGACCGGTCACAACTGTTGGCCGCGGCGGCCGGGATGAGGGCGGCAGGATGCGCTGGAGAGCCGGGGTGAGGGCAATGAAGTCGTAGATGCGATTTTTCCATGTAGGGTGCTCAGGGAGGAGAAGAAGAAGTTCGGCCTCAGCTTCAAGGCAGGCAATTTGCAGGGCTTGCTCATCCAAGTTGGGTTGATGAGGTGTGGCATTCCAGTCTGCAGCAATTACAGTTGGGAACGGTTGCGCCCATCGAAGTAGTTGTCGGAGATCTTGCAGGGCGTCAGTGTACTAGGAGAGAGGTTGATGGTGATGTGGCATGTGGCCGGAGACAACGGCAATCTGAAGACCGCTGGTATGAAGTAGCCTGGCGCCAATGAAGCGGCTCCCCTTCAGGGTACCCAGCACCCCAGTGGCAAAGGACTTGTCAATGAGTATGGCTTGGCCAAGGTGACTGTCCAGCTGGTCGGTGGCAATGATCCAATAGTCGCCGAGCTCGTCATGCATTTGCATGGCGGGATCGTCTGTAAGAAGCCAGTGGGGTCGAAGGTTCCTTGGGAAAGCCCCCCAACTTCTTGCAAAGCGATGGCGTCGAAGTGAATTCCCTGGTCTGACAACACATCAGCAATTTGAAACAATGACTTCCCCCTCACATTCCACGTTGCAAGCTGTAAGAATTGCAGGGGCGGAACATCAGGGCGGTATCGCTGGTGTTGTGCTGCAGGAGCGTGCATGTTGCCGGAATCGCCGGCGAGTCACTCAAGCTGTTGGTCTTGCAAGGCCTGCTGAAGGGCAGGGAGTGCCTTGCCTGTGGCTTTGGCGATCTTGGTGAGATCTAGGAAGAAGGGGAGATCATCATGATTGCGAGGGTCTGTGTAAATGACTTCGTGCACAGTGTTGTCATGTGCAGCCAGTAGATCAGCCTTGCTGAATGCTGCGACTCGGAGGTCATGATACCAAATGATTTGCTTGTTCCAGTCGGTGTCAAAGTGTTCAGGGCTGGTCTGACCAATGATGGACTCGAGGACATTGATGGAATGTTTGGTGGCATGGTTCTTCAAGCGCTTTTGTGCACTCTTGTGAGGTGTCATCCATGCTGTTCTGCCAGAGCTGGGGATAGTGTGGGTATCTTTGTGCTGGGCCTGCCACTTGATGAGCCGTTGCTTGGCATCAGATTCGGGCAGGGGATGAAGAAGGATGTGGCAGGTGGAAGCTCTGCGGCCGTAGACCACGACATCGGCAACGGAGGCCTGAATCTCCATCGCCTCAAGCTGCAATCTTGTCTCGGACTCAATCTTCTCCCTCCTAGTGTCCATGTGCCAGCCGCCAATGATGAGACGGTTCCAGTCCACATCGGCGACAGAAGAGGCCGGTGGGGCCATGGTTGCATGTGCTCTTGCTCGTTGAGGAGTATGTGAGGATGCTCGCAATGGGGTCTGTGGTGCCTGGTTAGAGTTGTATGCGAGGGGCGGTGCAGATGAGGCTCGGTGGCGTGAGATTTCTTTGACTTGATTGGCAAGGTCTGTGAGCTCTTGCTCAAGTTTGTGTACATACGAGGGATCTGCACTCGGTGTTGTGGAAGCGCTTGCCTCCAGTTGCTGCATGCGTGCATGGATGGATGCAAGTTCAATGGTAGTGGAGGCCAACTGTGCCGTGTGACCGTCCACAGTCTCAGTGAGACTCTTCTGTTGTGCTTGGATTTGGTCAAGCTTGTGGCCAAGGTTCTGCTCCATTTTCTGCAGCATTGGGATTATGTGAGCTACTTGGGGCATGTCAGCATTGCTGGTTGCATGGGGTGCTTGGCTTCCTGCTTTATCATGTTCATCTTCGGCATCTAATGGCTGAAAGGGGTTGCCAGTTTCTAGATCCACACCTCTCACCTTCTTACGTGGGGGGCTTCGCATAGCACCATTTGTTCCTTGTAGTGGCCCCATTCCTCCATCTGATGCTTCTGCATGAGGGCTGCTGGGGGAGGACATGGCAACCTACAACAAGAACAATCAAATCTCAAACTCTAAACTAGTTGGGGGCTTGAGTGGTAAATTCCGCATGCGGCCTTTAATATGTGTTACCACATGTGCCTAAATGCAGCATTTGACATGCAAAGTGCTAAACCAATGCAAAGCATCAAGGCAAGGCATGTGTCTCGGATGTAAGCCTAACGGACTGGAAAAAATGCGTGGAGGCGAATTGCGTGGCAATTGCAGCATACGCGGCGACATGGTCAATCAAACTGGAAGGCCCAGCATAGAACCAACAAACCGACGGGGAATCTTATGGAGTGACCAATGTGGTGAATTGTTGGACAAATGCAAGCAGCTACGAAATGATACCAACTGCAATGTTCGTAGATAGAAAAGAATTTGTGCCAGCACGGTGCGAACCACAGAGTAGCACAACGGCAGAGTACTGTGTCAGCAGCAGCATTGGAAACATTTGAAAACGATTGAGGTCCCATTTGTGTGACACTCAGGTGGGGCAAGCCCGCGACAAGCGGAGCACTGCATCACCCGCGGCACACCCTCGAGCTTACCCAGTACATTCTTGAAGAAAATTTTACATGGAATAGCGTGTGGCTTCGTTCGCGATCGAATCCAAAAAATCTGGATTCCGTGCAAGACTGCCTCGAAGTTGATCATTTCCTTCGCAACTTTCTCAAAAACAGGCATATCATGTCAGACTTTCCGGAAGACTGAAAGTTGAGAACCACTAAGACTCTCTCTCTCCCTCTCGCTGTCGGAAGTTGTGTTACAAGTATCATGTATATTCATGTAGTTTCATGTATTCTCTATATGTTTTATTGTCCAATTTTGTCCGTGACTCAGAGGTTGCCACAACTTCGTTACCAGGCTGCACCTGAGGCACACGCTTCTGCTTTGAAGGCGCCTTCTTTGGAGAGGCTTCTTGCAGGACTGCTGGACTGTAACCAACGTAGCAAGTACTGAAGCATCAAAACCTTGGAGGAAGCTATGCTATCTATGCTGGAAGTCTGCTGTAGCTTCTGCTGTAGCTTCTGCTGGAGCTGCTGGAAGTCTGCTGTAGCTTCGGAGCTTGGGCCCAGACCATGACTCGAGGCTTGAAGCATGGCAATGTTTTCGCCTCAAGTTTCTGCATATGGCGGTGCGTTTTTGATGAACGATGATGATGCCAAGTTGTGCATGTTGAACCATGTTGGGCCAGAAACAAACAGCTTTCTGAAAGAGCAGAAGCTATGCAAGCTCGCTCCAACTCAACTGCACCCGTGAAAGAACAGTTCAGAATGAAGGATAATGAAGGCGGCAAAATCCACAACATTTCACAACGGTGTTCTGGACCTGTCCCCTGGCTTTGAATGTTGTTCCCGAACATCGTTGCATCCAAGGATCCTCTTTTTTCATGAACTTGAAGAAAAACGCCTGCACATCAGCCTTGCTCGCATCCTCCTCATAAGATTTTACTGCCAAACCTTGCCGAGGGCGACATGTGCTGATGATGTCATGAATTGCGAAATGCCATCAGAACAACAAATCTTGGTGAACAAAAACGAATCTTGGTGAACAAAAACGAACAGGTGCGCTACAACGTTGAAGGACTGAACCTGAATTTCGAACTTCTGTGCACGATGCTGCTCCTACACAGAGACACGCAAAAATCTTTTCCTCACAATCTTGCCTGCACGCCCCAGCAACTCCAAGCATTGAAATTGCAAAGACCTTAGGAACATCTATCGGTCGCGGTCAAATAAAAACATTCACTGCGCCCAAGTTTAGTGCAAACATGCGATTGATCCCAGGAAGGTCCAAACATGTGCTCAATCTTCTGATTTTGCACGCGAATGGACTCATTCTCAGACTGTTCGACCTCATATCAATACCCCATTTGAGCCAAGGAGCGAGCATTGCATAGCGACCCGTGGCGCTGCCACGCTAACAACAAAGGTGATAAGCGCTTTGCATAAATCAGGTGCTAAGTCTTTACCTCGCTCCTTAGGAAAGCCAACATGGACAATTGTCGTTCGACAAAAACAAATCGACTTTGCTGGAAAGCCAGGGAAGATCTATGTCATGAAGCACTGATACATCTTGATTGTACTCGAAGATATTTGAAGGATGGCTTTGGCTTTCACTGGCCGCCTGCAAATGAGTATCGCCACGGATTTACACGAGAAGTTTCATGGCGAAATCATCGTCAAAAGTAGCTTCTTAGGTTCAAAAAACATCAAAAAACAAATTGCAGAACAATAGGGATCGTCAAAGTGAGTATTCTGCGTTGGTGATCCCAGGTGCATTGGCTTTCTCGAGTAGGTCCTCAACCGCTTCGCGGCATCGTTTCGGGAAAGCGCTGGGCACTTCTTGCGCTAAAGCCTTTGTCAGCCTAAAGCGTGGGCAGCAACATGCAAAAAGTGTTAAGAGCAAATGCCCCATGCAGTTGAGAAGCCTCAGTGAGACTGCTACTTTGTGACACGTTCAGTTCCAGAGCTTAATGGAGTTTGCCAGGAAACGCTAGGAACTGCGCATCATCCATCGCTGGGGAGGCAAACCGCTCTATGCCGTTACACTCCTCAAAATTTCAATTTGGTTCGGAGCACGGTCTTAGCTCAAACATTTGCCTCGAAGAACCAATATGGCTGCAGTCATGGGCCGGCACCTCCATCATCCCCTACAGGCCCTGGGTTCAGCGACCTTCGTTGGCCCCACTGCCACATAGGAAACGATTGAACACCACCCGCACCTACCTGCTATGCAGTGCGTCATGCTATGCTATGCCCTGACTGCACACTGCCATCTCCTCAGCGCCTGAGCTGGTGGTGGCGGAGATCGTCCCAAGGCCTCTGCTGCTTGCCTTGCAGCATCTTGAACCTGGCAGGCCGGGGCCCTGACACGGACCAGGATGGATATGGATATTGGCCCCGAGGTTCATGACGGTACTTGTGCACACCAGGGATGCATCTGATCGCAAATGAAGTAACCATGTCCAACCATCACAGGTGCTAATGTATTCACACAACTTCATCTAGTTTACACGCAAGAGATATGAGTATGCACACCAAACATCTACTATCAAGTCCAAGAAGAAATGAACATAACAAGGCGATAAATATTTGTACAGCCTGCATTTGGCCATGCACATTTTCACTGGTTTTCAACCTGCATCTTTTTGTATGCAACCCTGAATGTAAGGCACCAACATTCAATTGTCTTGACATTGATGTGCATCGCGCATGATCTATGAACACCGTACATTAAATTATCAAATATTTTTCCAGCAATGTTAATAAATACACACATTGAAATATGCACACGGAGCCAGCTGACACAGCAGCGTTTGAGTATTTCTCTCTCGGGAAACAACTCAAGGGGGGGGACCTCAAATCAAACTGCACCAAGTAAAAAACAACAGTCCAAATGCAAAGAGAATGATAACATTAAATTACATTCATTGCATTGATTGCCACCCCTTGGGCTTTTTTTGAGATATCTGTAAAAGAGGAACTGTTGGATGACCGCCATCAAGACGGAGCAACCCCTTTGCCTCACGACGCCACCAGTGGCTTGAGCTCTTTGCTTCACTCGCCTGAGTGCCAAGTTGCGGACCTCCTGGGGATGTCTATGTCAGCGCTAAGCAAATGTGCAACAATGATGTTCAAATATTTTGAGCTTAGGTTAGCTTGTCCAACCTGTTGGCACAAAAAAACCTTCCTGGGGTGTGGGTACCCGGTTACCCATTTGAGTTGGCATCCGTCCAAACAGGAAATGGCAGGAGGACACCCTCCCACAAAGAAATGTGACAGCCGAAACCTGGACTTAGACAGGGAAGGGGAAAGCCAACGTAGAAAAACGAGGGTGGGGCCAAATGCCGAAAAAAGGGAATGACCTTGCATCCAAATGGACAAAAACAAGACCACACCGCAAAGAACGCTCAGACCATGGAAAAAAGCTATCTAAGTGGCAAGGGCAAGCAAAAAAGAACGTAAAGCCTAGTTTGTTGAGCCACTTTCTCTCTGGATTTCGAGGCATCTTCCACGGAGTGCCGCAGAAGCCCGGGGGTCACCAACCTCTTTGGTCATACTTTCCAAGCGCTCTCCCTTGCACCTGCGGTGCTCAAAATGCTCAGACAAACGACGGATGTGACATGACCCTTTCACATGGCAGCCCTGAGTGTTTTGCTGAGCAGGTTTGGCATACCATGGTGTCCCCCTCCGAGGTGGCCCACCTGAAAGCAAGGAACACACAGGAAATGCGCGTCAGTGCCATGAGTCATGTGGCGTGTGGACTCAGCTTCTGACTTGGAGTCAATGTGGAGTTCCTTGGGTACTCCTCGAGGGTAGCCGATCGCTCACACAGCGCCTGGCTCGATTTTGGTCAATCACGCGGCCCACCAATTCACAGATCGACCTGCAAGATGTGCTTCTGCCTGAAAGATGTGCTGGAGTGCCAGCTCATTCTTGTGAGCTGCATCCTGAGTGAAGGGTGCCATGTTATGCAAGGGTTAAGAATAAAAAACATTTTATGATAAACGGGCAGGTCCAAGTCACTATGCACATATGAATATGATGGATAGATCCACTTGGCATCTCATTATCATCGCTATGTTGGAGTCAACTGCGTGTGATTTCCTTTCAGTGCCGACATCGCATTACTCGGGAAATTGTAACACTTGGGGTGACACGCTGGGAATTCGAGAAAGGCACTCTGGGAGCGAATATTGGTGAAGCACTCCGGGCAAAACTTTTGGAGTGCCGTTCTTTGGGTAAAACTTCGCAGGGCGCGGCCCAACATGTCGCACAGGCAAGCATCTTTGGAGCGTCTCCCAATAGGGTGGCTGAACAAAAACCCCATGGATTGATTCACACACACACACGGATTAATATATTGGGTTAGGATGGGTAGGTTAGTGGATGAGACCAGATCAGATTAGAATGACAAATTCGATACGTTGAAATTGAGATAAAATGAGTAGATATAAGTAAATACAAGACAAACACATGGATCGTCAAATAGATAGACGGACAAGTCAGTCGATAGATTCTAGATATGCACAAAGTATGCACAAAGTCTTTCCACACAATGAAACGGATCCAAACCTACATACAGCCCAATTCTTGAGGGGTTGCGGATCATGCAAATCACCAAGCCATATCGAAACAAGATTATTCTCCGATCATCTCTGATCTGTGTGTGGACCTTGTGATTGGGGAAGAGGAAGTGTGGCGGCGGACAACAGGGGACGAAGAGTCTCTGACTAGGTAAGTAAGTAACGAACCATTTCGCTCACTCACTCACTTTCTAACTAACACCCTGGTCGCAGTCTATGGCGTTCTGATCTTGTTTGATGTTGTTGACGCTACTGCTGCTGTTTCTGATGCTTCTGCTGCTTGTGCTTCTTGTGCTGCTGCTGCATCTGCGTGGTCGCATGGTTTGTTGCATCTTGAGTGTTAACAGTTTGTAGCTGTTTGTTGCTACTAATTTTGGTTGTTATTGTTGCTGTTGTGGCTGATTTTGCAGAGCCGTGAACCGAGTAAACCACCACCGTCTCGCGTGCCATGATCAGTTCCACATCAAATCTAAGGGTCTGACAGCATGCAAGGCAACCTGTCCTGCTGGACACCGGGCCTCAACGAAATCAGAACCTCAGAGAAACTTCTTATCTTCATGAATCTTCTGCAAACATGTTTTTCACATCGTTTTTCACATCTCACCGGCATCTCCAGAAGTGAAGGGCATGGGATTGCAGCAGTAGCACACAGAAGGGTGGTGACATGTAGTAATCCAATGTTTGGAGCTGAGCTGGCTGGCCAATGTACTGCCTCGGAATGCACACGCACACTCGAAAAAAATAGTGCCGCATGCACAGAAGTCGGAAGTCGGATCCGTCTAAGAAGAATGAACCCCAAAAAAGCTGACAACGTGCGTGCTCATCGAAGGAAATTGAGTTGCGCATCCGTGCTATGGAAATGTGAACGTAGGTCACACATCTCAGAGAATTTTAAACATCTCTCTCTCTCTCTAGCATTTGAACATCGCAGTAGTACATCTCGCGGTAGTACACGTCTGACAGCACAGCAAAAACCACCTCACAATAATACATCTCCCATCCTGGGATAAATAGGATACTACATCTCACAATAATACACCTCTCACAACACAACATGACACATTTCACGGCGTCATGCATCTCACAGCATCACATGTCACATCACATGTCAGCACATCTAATTTCTTATGCAATTCTTGTATCATCTTGGAACAAAAGGCATCTCACAACATGACATCTCACAACATGACATCGCACAAGAATACACCTCACAACATGACATCTCACAGCATCCCATCTCACAACATCACATGTCGCAAAACAACATCTCACAACATAACATCCCACAACATGACATCTCACAATACAATTTTTTACAACATAAGACCTCACTACATAACATCTCACAATCATACATCTCACAAAATGACCACTCACAACATCCCATCTAATCATCTAGAACATGGAAGACATATCACACGAAATGCCCGCTGTGCGATTGAACCGTTCAAGAGACTATGTGTTTTTCTGTTAATTTTGAATGCTTTCAACATGCCAACGTGTTGTGAGGTTGCAAGCGTGCAGGGCATCTCGGACCAAAGTGGATCGCTTATGAAACCAGATGTTTTACCGTGGAGGATGCGATAAGAGACGATAGGATGCTTGTCAAAATCTCAAAGGCGGGTAGCCTCGCGAATCGGACGGGCGCCAAACGGTCTTGCGCTTGCTTCCGGCTTGCCCAGCTCGGTGCCGGGTTCTCTCGTCTTGGTTCATGTGACCGTCGCACGAGATATTGGAAAGCTGCGAATCCCGTTTTGTGTGACAGGAGTGGCATGGTGTATTAGGGTATGGTATCCTTTGTGTCTGTTGTGTTTTTGATCGTTTGCGTTGCAACAGCGCTGCAGTCTTTACGTCTTAACCTGGCCGTGCCCTTGCCCGTATGTTTGCAGCATGAATTCCCCGCATCCCATGTTGATTCCACCCTTCGCTGAACCTTTTCCTCTGACTGCCTTTTCAACGTGTCCTTTCATGATCGATCCAATCCTTGACCATCCCTCCAGCATCCTTCTGAGGGGTGCCCTAATTATAAGTCACTTTTTCCAAGGTTTGAAGCCTTGACAATTGTCACTTATATTTTCTCAAAATAATTACATGCGTATGTGTCTTGTGAATCTGAATCAGCGGCCAAAAATGCAAGTTCAATTTTTCAGGGCAATGTTACGAAACAAGCAAGGGCCATCAAGGGCCCCTCAAAAAATGCAACTTAATTTAAAGCCCACCCTCGATGTATTTTATCAAATGGTCGGAGTTGATAAAGGCCAAACCCCATTTGGTGCCAGAGCCGGCACGACATAACAAGACCACCTAGGCAAAACCCAAGGCGCCACCCCTAGCCCCAACATAGCCTACCAAAAACCAGGGAACACGATATGCCTCAGGCACTCCGACTTGTCATTTCGCAAAGGATGGAGTGGCTTTAAGCCACTTGAATACTGGTGGACGATTGAAGTCACAGTTGGCACAGCCTCCAATGCTAAGAAGCACACCACCACAGCAGGTCACCCCATCTTCTGGCCTCGGGCGTCTCTTGAGGTTTAACATTCCCTTTAAGATCTTTAAGGATCTGAATCCGTTGGTTGTGTTGATGTTGGAGGTTGCAAATGTTTGCAGGATGTTGCAGGCCTGAGCTCGGTTGTGCGAATGGTTTTGTTTGCACATCCGCCTGCTGCAATAAGATGGAACGAATAAGTCATGTTGAGTAATTACTAGTAATTAGCTGCTTCAAGTTCAATATATCAATGGACACCTGCAGCATCTTTTACACATAATCTGGATATATTATATCAGGACGTGAGAAACAAGGATGTGAGAAACAATAAATTTCATTGTCTTTAGCTCCCACTCATCCTTCGTGGTTTCTTGTGCAGGGTGGCCATACCTCCAATGCTTAAGCTGTAGAGTGTTCAGACTTGCCCTTGTACAGCAGCAGCTTGCTGCAGCAGCGGCGGGCTAAAGCCCGGTACAATGCGTGAATGTGCATGCTGAACATGAACACTTTTTCTTATTGGTTGCTTTCCTCTCTTCGTTTGTTCGCATGTGTTTGGGTTTTGTTTTTTTGAGAAACGGTCGGTGAACCTTTGTTTCAGTCCATCCCTTTCTTTGACATCTATCATCTGCACCTACTTGTCCCAGGTACATGTTGGTAAGGGCTTCAACAACAAATGCCACTGTTGGGGGCAAGGCCCCGGACTTTCAATATTGCACAACTCTTACACACACACACACTGAAGACATGCCACTTGCACAAAGCAGTTTCAGTCATTTTTGCAGTTTGCATCTTCTAGAAATACCCGAGCAAAACAATCCAAGAGCGTCAGGCTGCTGTAAACATGCATGATTGAGTGCTGCGACCTCCTCTCATATCCTCTGCCCACGTCCCCCCCCACCAAACATTGAAGCAGCCGGGACTTTGTACACTATATGCAAAATGTTAATCCACTCTGCCACAAGACTTCCTTTGAAGTCAGCGCAGGCTGCCATGGGACACGTTGGACATGACCTCACTACATGAGTCGCAATTTATTGTTTCAGCATGTTCCCGCCATTCCCATTGATTCATTGCCCCTCAGCAAGGCAGCCTTCCACCTCACATGAGGGCCTGTCCCAAGTGCAGTAAGAGAAACAGGGAACAATACGACAGACATTACACAGGTGCACTGAGCACACTTCAACCCTCGAAGAGTTGACAATTCAAGGATATGATACTTCGCTTCGCTGGCTCGTGGCCGTGCAATTCTGCAGCCGCTTGGTTGAGCCTGATCTCTTGCAGTAAGGAGATGTAAGGAGATTGCAAGCGATGTCCCAAACAGCCACAAGATCGAAATATCCTACGCCTCAGGGGGATCAGGATGCTCATTGTCATCCTTGGTACCTAAGTTTGCAAATGATCCCACAGAATCTGTGAGGAAACCCAACATCTGTGAGCGAAGTCCGTCTTTAACTGCACGCAGAACTCATCTAAGAGAGTCCTTGATTCACGTTGATGCCTTGCGAAGCACTGGCAAAACCAAGTTACAAAGCCTTTCGCTACACTTGGCAAGCATGACGTGACCAGTGACAGTTGAGATGATAACTGCCTTAGATCGTCCACACAGCCGTTTCTTGAGCCGACATGACATGTGCAGTTGCTCCCCCTAAAAACGCACACCTTGTAGCTCCATGGTTCACACTTGACCAAGAGACACTTTGTACGTGCGCCAATTATGTAAAATCAACTATTGACAAACCATTCATTAACCATTGCCATAACGAACATGACTTCAACAGCTCAGAGCCATTCAGAGCCCAGATTCCACGGCCAAAACGAGAAAGCCTGCGCTTAAAGTGGAGTCGACATCAAAGCAGGTGGCTTCACCACCTGGCCACCAATCTGTGGCATCCCCTTGAGGTCAAAGGGGGCTGGAAAGCTATGGGCTTGAACAGAAGGTGTAGGAGGATGTATGTGACTGGGTGGAGGTTGATGGTAATCAAGGCGAAAATGATGAACCCGATGAGGATGAGATCGACGAGGATGCTGAGGGTGATGGTCAGAATGGAACATTATCGATCATTTTAGATGACAATGGATGATTATGCAATGCTGGGTTGCAAGGATTGATGATGTTGAAACATGAATGGCAATGGCGCATTACAGTGAAGCTGGTGTTGATGATGATGATGATGATGATGATGATGATGATGACGATGACGACGACGACGACGACGACGACGACGACGACGACGACGACGACAATAAAGAACACTAAAGAACACGATGGACATTGGTGAGTGACGAGAGTGAAATGGATAATGATAATAACATGATTTCCGATCAATGCTGATGCTGGACCCCAGCTGCCCATGGCCATGGCTGCACCACAGCCTGGCAGCTGGGGGGGCAACGAGCCCCGGGCGGGCCCAACGTTGATTTGATCCTTAGCAACCCATCAACGCGCGAACAAAGCTGGCACTGAATTGTGCGGCTGTGAATCTTCTCATTCTGTTCCGACGATCCCGTGGCTGCGCTGGAAACTTAAATGTGACATGATGATGCAAAATGATCCATGATGATGCACGATGATGCAGCATGATGCGTGATGCATGATGATGCATCAATGGCAAGCAAAAACATGATTTAACAGCCTACTCATGCTTGTTTATCGTGGTTCCCCTTGCTGAGGACACATTCATATGTTGTACTCTGAACCAGTAGTACTGCGTTTGGAACCTGGCAAGAAGCATGATTTCGTTTAGATATTGGGAGGAACGAGCCTTCGGCAAGTCTTAAACCTTCTACTCATAGATGTGGAAATGCGTCACATCTTGACACTAAGGTCTGGACACATTTGTTTCCAACCATGAACTTTGCAAACTGGCTGATCTCCAGGACACCCACCATGATCGTCAGGCAGAAAACGTCGAGGCCGCTCCTGATGTCTACGTTCCAAGCTTGTCAAAGCGAAGTGCTTCTCATCAACGCTCTCTTTATCTCCCTTTTTTTGAAATATCATAATTACCATGTGATTACCGTTTTCACTCGTCTTTGGGGGACCTTGATGCAAACTAAAAGCTGTTGAATAATACCAAATGCTTTTACAAACTACAGGGGACGGAGCCTGGAAGTTGAGGAAATACGAAATGACAAACAACCATTGGACTCAACCGGAAGGAACCTAGTACCAGTAGCATCTCAATCTAATGCCAAACTTTCCATGTCAGTCTCATTCAGTCTCTATCTCATGTTTCTGTCAAAATGGTTCGGCGGCAAGGGCATCACCAAAAAGGCGCGATATGCTCATGGCAGCACAAACCGCAGCATTTCCATCTCTCTCTCTCTCTCTGCAAAGCAACGGCCCGCTTGAACACAATCGATTCAACACCGTGCAAACAGGGCACCAAGCATTGAAGACTTGCGCTGTGAGGAAGAATTGTTTCTGCATATGAGTCGCCATGGGAGCCGTCCACAAGACAATCAGAATCACATGGTAAAGCAGCACCACGATCATCGCAAACATCCAGAAAACTCCTGCAAGATTGCTCAAAAGTAGTTACATTCCGCAATTTGAATCTTAAGTTCTCCCTGAATTGATGGCCGCGGGATAAATTGTAATGTGGAACCAGTGGAACCTCCAAAAACTGAAGTTGATCAATTTCCTTTTGATTTGGTCCTGTTTGGCTTCTATTTATATGCTCGCAAACACATAAATACCAATCTGCCAATATGCACCTGCGTGCATGCATCGCATGCATACCCTATTTCTCCTGCTCCATCATACAATGTACTTTTCGCATATGTGATCATAGATGCAAATTATATTTTCTTTATCGCCTTCTATGCATATGCGTATGTGACCAGGTTTTTACCTATCATGATGGTAATGACCAGTTTTGCCTCCGAATCTCTGAAAAATCAAAGTGCATGGAGCCAGGAGCATACAATGGCCTATAGCCTATAACACTAATTTACTTATATATATATATGTACACGAGTACATATTGTGGGTGAAGGAAGAGTAATACTAGCGTGCTAAATATATAGATATAGATTTGTGTGTGGAGGTGTGTATGCGAATGCGGTTAAACTGTTAAGCTACTGTACTTACAACTAGGATGATATTAGCATGCATTGTTGCAAATCCAAACCTACATCTGCATTCATTCGTGCACCAGCGTCGAGCATAGCAGAGCAAACAAAGCAAAACCACCTACAACCTGAAAACACCTGAGCCATACACAGTGGCTGTTTTGCAAGTCTTTACAATGCCGATCTTGTAAATGCATATAAATGCAGTTTTGCTGAACAGGCCGAAGCAGGGAGACGAGAATAGAAGGAGTCCTTGTAGGCTGCGAATGAGGAAACCTTGGATTCCGAACTTGCAAACCTACATCCCCCGTAGGCCCCAACCATCTCTTAACATTCCAAACGGACTGGGGCTCTCCGCAAGGCTGGAACCCAGGTTGGAAGTAGTTTGATGAACATAAAAGAGTAGCAGCAAAAACAGTTGCATAGACAGTGGCAAATTCCTATGACAGTATATGCTAAAGTTGAATAGTTTGCCTGATGCACGAAGTCGCAAAAATGACGAGATGCCATCAGGATCTTCACTGGCTTGGGGGAGCCTCACGCCTGTCCGCAGAGCTTGACCCCCAGAGGTTTGCTGAGATGCCTGTGACATCCTGTGACCGCACTTTTTGCCACGAAAATCAAGGGACTGTTTGGTTTCAATCATGGAATTTTCAGGTATGGCAGTGCAGCAGTGTGGCATGTTCAGTTCTTCCATGAAGACAGCGATTCTGCGGCACCTAAAGTGAAAATCGAGAAAGGTCGATGCTGCTCCTGGGGCATTGCGACATGCCTAACAGATTGAGCCAGTTGTGTTAGGTCTATCTGTCCAGCTAGCTATTTATCTATCCATGCAGTAATTATTTGTTTGTTTCTACACATATTATCTATCTGTCTATCCACCTATCATTTTGTTTTTGTACACGTATCCAGCTGGCTTGCTTTCCATCTGTCTACCTATCGTCATCAGTCGATCCACCTATATATCTATTTCTTGATCTACTGTCTATCTACTTGTCAAACAGCACACTCTCTCTCTCTCTATGTGTTTCTATTTTTTGTTTTATTTTGTTTGTCCATTTCGTCACCTATCATGACCTTTCTGTCTAATCATTCCGTCTAGACATTTCTCTATTTAAATTTGCGGACGATGAAGGGTACTTTCTCATACTGTCTCTGAGCTTTGGCAAGGTTCGGACTTAAACGGGGAGATATACATATATACATATATACATATATATATATATATACAAACAGACATTTCTACCGAAATATCGGCAACAACGGAAACAAATGACATTAGTATATCAATGTACTATTGAATTGTCACATGCTGTCCTCACAGAATGCGCCCCTGTGCCAAGCCTTGGGTCCTAAGGCATAGCCTGCAAGGCCCAGGAAATTGAAATTGAAGGTCTCCAGAAAGGTGCCACAAATGACCAGCCTCAGCGCTAGGGAGGTCATCCCATCCACCAACTGCAGCTGCAACTGTAGCACTGGTTGCTTCAGATGCTTCCGAGCAACGCAAGTGACACACTGATGGCAATTGTAGGGCCATGAGCATCAAACCGGCTGTTTGGATTCAAGACGTAGCACAAGCGGCGCTTTTGCTTTACCTTGGATATTTCAAGGCACAACGAACGTGTCCGCAACAGTACAACGCACGTTTCAGCTTGAATACAACAAACCAGCTTGCTCACCAGCCGCTACTGAGGTTACCTGGGCTCCCTATATGCTCCCTGTTTCCTAGACATAATCATGGCTTCGAACAGCTCCCTTGATGTTTTCTGATGTTTTCTGGCTTTCCTCCGTGTGACGCCTGGTTAGGATGAGAAGCTACGTATCCTGATCACACGATGACCATGGCCACCATGTGTCATGGTTCGTTCTGCCAAGAAGCCTCACCTTTTATGCGGAACTCGCCAAGCTCTTCAGCATAGCGGTGGCAAGCAGTCGTGATGTGACCACAAACCAATGACATAAAGGTAGCCACCAGGAAAGAACTCGGCACACAGAGTGACATGATGTGCCATGCAGCAGCCAAAAAAAAAAAAAAAACATCAAAAATGTCAAAACGTTTTCAAACTACACCTGTGGCCACTCCATGGTACCGAAAAGTATGATGATGAGCAAAGCAGGTTTCAAAGCTCTGTTTTTCCCCTGCATGAATTTGCAAAGATTGGAGGAGCGGGGGTGGGTAGTCTCTTTCTTTCTTCTTTCTGTCTCTTTCCCTCCCCTCCCCCCTCCCCCTGCCCCTCCCTCTCCCTCACTCTCTCTCTCCCTCCGTTCGCTCTTTTGCCTCAGGTAATGGAAATTCTTGTGAAGCAGGAGTCCAAGAATACTTCATGATATTTCTCAATGAGCATCTCCAACAAATGGTGTGGCATGAGACTAGATGTGGTAGTGTAGCTGCAGATCCATGTTGGACCCGGTTGAGCTACCAAGCTGCTAGAATCCAAAAAGCGGTTCCACCTGCACTTGGAACTGCGCGGTGTCACCAGATTCGCGCAAAATGTCGGTCAATATTCCACCGTCTTGAGAGCCATCAGGGGCCTTACGCGAGTGTCAGTGTCACAACTAAACTCCAAACTGCATATTTCTTTCATCACTTTCCACCCTTGTTGACAGTGCCAAAATGACAGGCCTGTCAAGATGTCTCGGTCTAGGCGAAGTTTGCAACAACTGAGTTGCAACTGCTATTACCTTGTCAATCAGCGATCCATCGCCAAGCTGCCGCCAAGTCGAATTTGAACGCAACCATGAACATGACCATCACAAACCTCAGCCCCACACACTGCTATCCTGAGGGAAAACCAGCTGCAGGAAACACAACAACGGCCATGCCGGGACCTGCTGGGCCGTGTCTTATCCACCGCGCAAATTTCAACTGCCAGCTGTTAGTTCAGATTTTTGAGACACAGGATGTGTGTGTGTGTGTGTGTGTGTCCGTGTCTCCACCTCCCATGTCTGCACGTGTGCACATACGTCGTGCATGCCGCCTTTGCCACCGTCTCACTCACAGCTTGATTCCCTTACTGCTTGCAAGTTACGTGTCAACCAGCGACCATTTGCCATAGGCATCCAGAAAGTTGAGCAGGCCCTGTCGCTTCTTTTTGCTGAGGCGTTTTGGAGGAGTGAACCAACAAAGCATCCTGGAACGAGCAGCGGAAATCTGCAGCAGCTTGATGGTGTAACTGACACTGCTGATGCACCAAATGAAACCAATCCCTGCCAATGGGAGGTCTACATTAACCCCTACTTATGTTGAATCTCAAATCACCAGCCAAATCCAGACAATGATCATATCAACTATTTATGCTTAAACTGGTGGTTATATATTTGTTAGGAACTGGATCTTTCATAGGAATGTGCTGCTCATGTGCAATAGTTCTTGCTTCATTCCAGCTGAGCAGCATGAGCATTGGCTTGATGTACGGCCAAGCGCCGCTAAAGCAAATGATCATAAGCCAAAGGCCGTAGGCCTTTCCTTTGAGCTTGTCACGGAGCCAAGCAGGGCGACCGAGATCATTCAACTTTCCGTGCATCTGTGGAAGTCTAAGCTCTGAAAGAGATTCTTCTAAGAGCACCATCTCAATCCCAAAGAGCTTGAAAAAGCTACTGATGCACTTCTGAAATGCTGCTCCCTCAGCATTTCCCAGGACTGGAGCTACCTATATTTGGTTCAGAGTCATCTCGTCTAAGAGCTTGTGTGGCCAAGTTTCCGTCGTACATGTCCTTGATACTTCCGATCAAAGAGAAACCGAACACCGGAGGAATCTCCGCGACAAGACGGCCATTGGCTTTGATGTAGATCTGTCGCGCTGGCAGCGATGCCATGCAACAAAATCACACCTCTCTCCCAATGGCCCATCTCGGTCAGCTGCAGGTTACTGATTTTAACTCCAGCATTATTTGATATGACGTGCAAATGGTAGACGCTTACATAGACATTGACACAGGCACACGCATGCAAAAAAGGTGTGCAATTACACACGCACGTGCGCATATTTATGTCCACATGCATTGAAACTATAAAGATATTCACACATTCTTGCTGCCATTCAGCACCAGCAGGTATGTTCAAATATGATGTGCAAACTGACATGCACACAAAGAGGCACGCACCCACACCACATTGGGAACCCTTTGTCATGTTCATGAATTGTTCCATGAATTTTAATAAATCACCCTTCCAACTGCACCGTCCTAAAACAAAGGAAGCCAAATGTGCCATCTGTAATGCCAGTTAGCTGCACCCCGTAGGTGGCGGATACCGTGCCACGCAAGTGGCATTCTGTACTTCCCTTTTTCGATTGCACGCCCATATGTATACACAGGAGCAGCATACGCTGGGCCGGAAACTTCTTGCCAAAATCTGAGACACGCACCATGACCACAGCGCCAATGCCAGAATTGCTGGATAAAAACCTGAACAAAAGCAAGCACCAGTCCCCCCGGTAGCCTTTCAAAGTATGCTGGGGTGGGATAAAATTTTGACGGCCAAGAACTTGAGTTGGCAATATGCGAAGAAGAACACTGTCATCAGCGGCGAAGCACTGCTCTTCCAAGGTCACAGGGTACTGCCAAGCTGCAAGAACATGGTTGCCAGCATGAGAAGAGGCAATCCCCATCCTGAAAACAAAATGGAAATGAACAAATGATGACCTTTGGCGAACTCAAACATCTGAAACTCTAACTCTAACATTTCGATTTTGACTCCAACATACTTAGTGTAAACCAATCATATACATATAATTCATTGTTCAAAGAGTCAACCATCTCCAAGTAGAGAGTTGATCAGCTCAGGTTGATCAACAAATATCAACAGCAACTTCTAGATCAAACCCCTCTAGTCACAGGAGCTGTGGCCCTTTTCAGCTGAGCATCGGAAACCAGGGTGAATCCGAGGATGGAAGGCCAAACTTGACCCGTCTGACCTGTCCCCTGCATCATGACCTGCACTTGCGAATCGCTGGAAGCTGCACCGACTTTGAATCCTGGAAAATGATGAATCACTCAACACTCATCACAACTCTCTCTCTCTCTCTCTCTCTATCTCTCTATAATCACTTACAGTAAGGGAATTCTCTCTCATATTTTGCATCATTTTCTGAACACATCCGACAATCGTTTAGCTTGGGACAATTTTCATCTTTACTCTTTGCTACTCGAGTGGGGGAATCCTCTCACACGTCCGTGCAATGAAGAGCCTTCAATGTTGCGAGGTCCAGGCTCCGCTTCCATTGAAGTGGGCTCTGTTCTGGTAGAACCAGTTGAAGCCACAGAGTTTGCCTGCGCCAGATCATGGAAACTGATTGCTTGCAGCCGAGGTCTAGCAGTCTGCATGCCCCTTGACTTGCAAAAGCGTTGCATGATTTACATCTGTCTATCTATCTATCTACCTATCTATGTATCTATCTATCTATCTATCTATGTATGTATCTATGTATCTATGTATCTATCTATCTATCTATCTATCTATCTATCTGTATCTATATATCGAATCATTTCTGAGACATGACATGCCCCTATTTGATCCTACTTGGCTGTTGAGACATGTTGAGTACGTGTGCATCGAAAGGCCAGGCCCTGGTTTCCACCCTGTGCCTGGCAGAATGGTGGGGAGGTTTCGCCCTTCCTCCGTCGGAGGGTGCTGAGGCAGAACCCCAATGAGGCCTCACCAGGGCCATGGTATGCCATGGTCATGTCAGTCTCCCAAGATCTCCCAAGATCTCCCAGGATCTTCCAACATTTGCAATCCTCCAAACGCTAGGGTCAATGACTTAACATCAAGCTTGACTGCTGTGCTTGGAACCAACACAAGCTTAACATCAAGCGCACCCAAGCGTAATCTTGTCACCATGTCTGTCGTAAAACATGTTCCTTGAATCAAGTTGTTCTCTGAGGACAAAACGACGCATAAGGTCACAGAGACCAGGAATGCCACACCGGAAAGGGTAAGGTTGCTGTAATCCTCGGCAGCTTGGTTTGGACTCTACAGGGACACCAGGGCCAAAACCTGTCAAACCGCCTAACTGGAATGGTTCAACCACAGCTGTCACAGTGACCTTGTGCGAATCTGCTTGGTTTCAGCCAGGAACATGTGATTGTCCGATCTCATTTTGTGGTCTGAGATGGCTGCAGCTGTTGCCTTCGGCAGCTGAGCATCCATAAAGGGAGGTGGGCACGCGCCTGCATTCTGCAAGGACGATCGAAATCTTGAGTTGACCTGGGAGGCGTTTCTTGGATCCCATCCATCCCAGCGCCAAGTGTTCCGAGTTTACTTTGCCAAGATCGTCATCGTGGAGTAGAAAGAACGTCCATGAATATACCCTATATTCAATATCTAGATCATCTGCATTCATTTCCTATTGGAAATTGTTCAATGTGATATTCTACCTACTCCAGGATAGCTATACTTGGTGTCATTAAAACATGCATCACAAGGATGTTCTGAGTCTCAAACTTCCTCTATTCCGCGGGCAATGATCAGTTCGTGACCTGCATCATGAAGGGCCTCCTTGTAGGATCCTGAGGAACAAAAACGCATCAAGTTATAAAAAGCATAATATAGTGCCATGACATTCCATCACCTTCATCTACTTTGGGGACGTCGGGACAAGAAAATCACAGCCAACCAAATGTGCACAGAAGCATACACACAAACTCACACACCGACACGAGCACATGCACAATGATGCAAGTCTATGAGCAAAAGCAGTACGATTTACTTCAATTTTCATGGAAATGAAGAACTGACTACCCAACTGTAGTTGAATTAAGCACTTGAACTGCTGATTTCCCATGGAAAACAAACTTAAGTGACTGATCAATGCTACGTCCCATCGCGTGTTTACCAGCTCGGTGGTGTTTCGTCTAGCCTGGCTGCTGCCCAAGAAGCCCATCACCAAAGCAGCAGCCGCGTTGATCATGTGATCCACATCGTGCTCTAAATCTCGCCCTGCCCCTGGAGGCGACAATTTGTGTGGGCGAGGCAAAAAGTAAAGACAGTTGAAACAAATGAATTGCATGGTCTACAGCTTGTTTTTGATGATGATGATGATGATGATGATGATGATGACGACAACAACGATGCTGAATCACCCTGACTTATGCAAAAAAAGGGTGACAAAAGCGATAGAACTTGGCGAAAAATAGAAGAGACGGGGGTGAACTCTCCCATGACCAACGGGTTTCAAGGGAACGGAGACGCTCGAGGACCAAACAGTGAGTCTCATGCTAAAGGCGCGTCCACAAACCCACCAATGCTCCCCAAAGCTTGACTAAAGAAAGGACCACTTGCTACTGCAAACAAAAAAGCTAGCTTTCTTTTTCTTAGACATTTGATAATGTTTGCAATCCGCAGGGGATGTCAGGACAGTGCTGCAGGACTTCACAACAAGTAGTCCATTCAATGGATGTCTTGCGTGCAATGCGGCAAATACTTGCAAACGCCAGCGATTCCAAACACAGAAACCTGCTTAGCACATTGGCAGGGAGAAGAGAAGAGATGTGAAAAACTGAATTGAAGCGAATAAAGGGTGATACAGAAAAATCAAGGTTTCACGACATTTCTTAAACAGTTGGACTTCAATTTAACTTCAGTTGGCATGGGTAAAAGGTGATGCCGCAATGCCGCAATGACACAATGTTACCGGCCATGCCCAGCACCGAACCTAACACTTCTGAGCCAAGGCACCAGTTTGAGGTGTCAACTGAGTGGAGAAAGTCTTGGCCCCGACATCGCCCTGCAGTGCTGCAGCAGCATCGATGCCTGACAGCTGAGCCCCACACGTAACATTCCGAAGAGGTCATGACAATCTCGGAATAACATTCATGACTACGAAAAACAAGTTTAAGAAGATTTTAAGAGTTCTAAATTGCAAATCTTCTTAAACTTGTTTTTCGTAATAAGTAATGTGTCTGCATCTCTGAAAAAATCGACTTTACCACGTTCAACCAATGACTCGATCCAATGCATCAACGCTGAATCAACGCATCTCTGTGCCAACATTGGAAGCAACTCGTCCGGGGGCCCACCTGGAGCCACACATCCCATTTCACCCAGTTGGTCGGCACCAAGTGGGTGCAACGTGGTGCTGTTCAACGCCTCAGCACCGGTACCCAATGGTTACCATGGCTTTGTCCAGCTGCTAGCTTTGTTACCATGCCTTTGCTTACGAAAACTTGGCATCTGCTTATTACGTAGCACCTCATTGCAGCAAAGAAACAAGGAATCCCAAACCTCCAACTGAGAAGTCGGACCTCAGACACATCTGATCCGAGCATCATGAGGGGAGATTTCCGGGTTTGTCCGCCTGTGTGCGTGTCTCTGTCTGTGCGCTCGCATCACTTAGTTTCATGGATCCTTCTCTGTCGTGTCGAAAGAAATTCCATTAGAAGAATATATAGGGTCCGGCGTGGACCAACAATATATCTCCAATGCCTTTAAAAACCTGAAGGCAGTGTCACCCCATGATACCGGATGAATGGGATCTACGCCGCAACAACCCACCCGAGACGGCTCTTCACAACCGCCTGCCCCCATATGACCCCTTCTGGGCTGAAAGTTCAATCTGCAGCAAGTCCTAAACCATCTCTGAAACCCGAAAATCTGCAGCCCGATTTCTGCGTTTACCTAGTCTACACATGGCTTTATCAATAAAACTTGGCGCAGTGATGTGCAGCGATGCATTTAATCCCCGCTAATCCACTTGAGTTTGGATCATGGCTCCTGGCAAATGTGAGGATGCGGGCAAAGGTCATGGCCACACTCGCGGTGAAGGTCTCCTTGAGTTCATCTCCAGAAATCGAGCCATGCGGCTTCACACCCAAAGTGAGCCTTGCAGATCGAAACAGGGACTCAAAGATTTGGCCAAACAGGTGCAATTCAAAAATGTGATATAATATATGTGTGTAATGGGTGACCAAAAAATCTCGGCACATATCGGCACTTGCATCCCATGCGTTGGGAACCCAAGGCTGCAGGGCAGTCCGTGATGTGGCCTTTGCATTTTATGTCTATGTTGCTGGCAACCTCCATGCACTGAACATGTCGATCTTTCACGTTGTGAGAGTCACAAAGAGCAGCGCCTGCCTGGCTTGCATGGCTAAGCGCGCCAATGACAGGAGAAGTTGTAACTCTTGAGGCTCTGGGCTGTAGAAGTCCATGGCACTCACAGAATTCAAGTGACCTCGAATCCAAGCAGCTGATAGTAGCTGGTAAGCAAGTTCCAAAGGCTTGGAATGGCTCCAATCTCCAGGTGATTTGACCGGGCCCTCTCTCCATCTCTCTCCATTGTTTTCCTATCTTTCCTTTAGCATTCAATCTGGGAGCCACTGATGGCATGCTAAGAAGCCTTCATAGCCATTCCTCGTATAGGTCCCATGTAAATTATATAAGTTCTTATGATATTGCCACAGCAGCTGCTCAAATCTCTTTGGCATATTGGCATCCCTGGCTGAGATGGTTAGACGAACCTTGTGTGGACACGGAACGTTTGTTCATACATACGGTGCAAAATCACTTTTGGATTCTCTGTTGGAGATTGTGATTTCAAGGCACCAATTGAAACATGAATCGACCAAAAGGCAATTGGAGTTTGATGTGCCTGCTAGGAATTATCTATTTTGCTTATAACTATTGTATTTTTGGCTAATTACTGTAGTATTATTGGTTGATTATAGCATTAATTAACACATGGTCTCATTTCGCAACATCTGAGTGGAACGATGCAACGTTAACCTTCAGAGCTTCCAAGGCTTCGGAGCGGCGGTTCGCTGTTCGCTGGCAGCGACCCTTCGCTCAGCTGAGCTGCTGAAGGAAGCGCTCTCAATAGTGATGTTGAGTCGTCCAAGCTTCTCGATGTCCATCACCTCACCCAGCGGCACTGGACATCTCGAGAACTTGCCACAGCTCTGAGCCACTGCCATTTCCACCGGCCAACGCGGTCGTAATGGAACGGCTTGGAAAGTGTGGCACTCAACAAGCATGAGCGAAAATGAACTAAGACAATAGAAATGACAAACAAATACAAATAGATGTCACAAGGTTCTACAGTTCTAAAGTGTCGTAAAGAAATGTATTCCTAATCGCCTGGACATGGAGCAACACATGTCCATCCCCAGGAAGGCACCTTGGTCAGTGGCAATGCCACCAAGGAGTTCAGGGAAAGATTGCCATCTGCGCCCAGGAAGCGTTCCACAAGAGCGTTGGCACCTGGTTCAACCGGAGCCTCTAACTATGCCACGCATTCCCTTGGCAAACACAACTTAGCGTATCCACATCGTAGCCACCATTCACCACCACTGTGTAGCTTAACCATGCAACAAGACATGCAACCACTTGAAGTAAACTGCTTCGCATCGATGTCCAATCCAAGTGGCTATTTGGAGATCGATTGTTCCTCGGCGGAAAATTGATTCAAGGGCTAGAGCTCGGCTGCCTTCAGAATTCTCTCAGCTTCACTTAGAAGCACAAGGCGCCTAGGTGATTTCTGACCTGGCTCCATATGAAAGACCTCCGTGTCATCATTTTCATGTCTAAAACTCCGTTGCAAACACCACAGGACTCAAAGACCTGTCACTGGAAAACCTCAAACATGTATACTGTATAGACATGTCATATTCCCAACCTCAGATCCGGAGATCAGTCGTTACTAAGCAACCTACCGTGGACACTGCCTGCTCCCGGCAGCAAGCTGCCACCCCCGCCACCCCCGCGTCACGCTTCACCAAGTCACCCCAAGACCTTCGTCACTACGCTGTGCAAGAGTTCCTTGAGTCGGCACCGGGGAAGGCACCAAGGAACCCACTGTTTCAACGAGTTGAAGAAACGAGGCCAAGAGTTTCACCATGTTTCACCAAGGAGATGGGTAATGATAGGTATGCGAACAGTTAAACTATTCTGGTCCACAGGATGTTCACCAGGCTATGAGGGTCTTGACCCGTAGCCATATGTGCAGTACATCTCGAAGTGAAGCACTCGTACCTCGTCGCATTTTATCATATACCTCAATCACTCTCCATCAATACCACTCTATCACAGTCCATCCGCCAACTTCACGAGGAACGCGGACATTTTTCCTTCTGTGAGAACAAGATCTCTGGTGCACTCCATGCTTGGTTCAGCATTAAAGCTTTCATTCCGCGAGTAGAACTAACCTGTGCAAAAACTGCCAACTCACTTCTTCGGACAATTGGTCACGGTCGAAATTTGAGTTCAACGTAGTTCAACAAATACATCCTGGGCAAGTTCCTGGGTATTGATCCATCAGCAAAACTGGTTGATAAACATACATAATAATAAATAAACAAATAATATATCATATCTATATAATCAAAATCTATCAATCTCTGAGTTGTACAGATCTGCTGTGGAAGATTGCTGTGAACATTCTGCTTAGCAGAAATGCTCTCAGCAAAAAGAGTGCCCAGCCGTGATGAACTGAGCCAGCGCTGCCTGCGACCGTCAGCACATCATGTTGCAAGCTGTGAAGCTCAACTGAAAGCATCGCTGTGCCATTCGCATTTCGGAAGTAGCTACCAAGATTATAGCCACATTACTTCATGGAGTTGTGTTGACACATCTAAGAGAAATCTAGATTATATAAATTTGAAAAATGTGCACAAAAAAAGATTCCATGGAAGTTTGCCTATTCCTTGTGAATCTGTGGGGGTGCCCCTCTTTACCTTTCTCAGGTGCCCGCACCTCTCAAGGCCTTTCTGCGCAAATATGTCTCATCCTGAAAGGATCATGATTCATCATGATATTTTCATTGGCAATAACAATTTCACAACCATTCACAATCACAAATGAGCTCCAAAGTGTGAAAAGCTGCTTAGCCTCAGCTATCAAAAGATCTGGCTTGCAACGATGTTTCAGGTGCTTGAGGAGTTGTTGAAAACTACAGCAATCAAGAGCTGAATCATCACCATAAAACCTGTCATTCAAATGCCAAGCATCCGGCACAGTAGCAATTGCACGACTGCGCCTCGGAAAGCTATTTGAAAGAAGTTGTCAGACTGAAAGTCTCATCTTACTGTTGCACCTGTATGGCATCAATTTTCTTCTATGACACTATGCTCCTCAGCACATGATTCATGTGAAAGGTTGGCTGTCGCAAAAACTTCAGTCCAACAGCAAACCGATAATCCTGTGGCACCGGCTCTCCTTGCTTATATCAATGCCTAGAATCTGACATCAAACCCGACTTGAAAACAGGCCTACTCGGTTCTTGGGAGTACAACAAGACATTTACCTGACTAGATCTGACCGGAACCCATTCAATTCATTTCATTTTCGTGTTTCATGTGTTTCGATGCCACCCTCGGGGCTAGCGACTGGCTTCAGATATCTTCAGATCCTAGGCTTGTCATGAGTTGAAACCCTGTGAATTTCCAAACATATCCAAACCAAACATCAGAATCCCAGGACGGGCTCCGCCTCAAGTGGCATCTTGGTGGCCCTTGAACATGGAGGGACGTCGCAGCGAGAGGGAAAAAATGCCCCCCGCAGGCACTGAAGCTGTCCCAGGTCGTCCGAAAGTTCCCACAGGCGTCCTCGTAGGTTTCTCTTCTCGAGGGTTCCTGGCAGAATGCCTTCTAGAAGAACTAAGAGTCCTGCTCATGCGTCCTGGTGTGCTGCTGGCTATAGATGCCCGGCCGCTCTCACGATTGTTGCTGCTCAGGCCATGTCGCTGCTGGAAGGGTTCAACTTGTCGTGAGGATTCCACGCTGTTCATCCTCGTCAAGGTTTGAAACTTTCAAAGGCATGCCGCGAGAGAGCTGCGTAGAGTGAGGCGGAGTATCAATAGATATAGTATATAGATAAGATTTATCATTTAGAATCATTCGAATTCAAAGTATCAGTAAACGGAGCCACAATGGTCAAGAAACGTCAAGAATGCCTGCCTCAGGCCATGTGCTGTGCCGCATCAGTCTGCAAACAAGTCACCCTGGGGTCGGAATCAGGCCGTAAGTCTGGTTGGAGGTGGGCATAGCACTGTGGAGGCCTTGGAGGGCATGCTCGAGGTTCGCAAGGGATCGCTTCAAAGCAATTTCCGTGGTCGCCATCAGCGCTTCAATGCGTAGCATCTCCACCCTACCAGCTTCGGCGTCCTCGATTGTGTGTGTGTGACTTCGCTTCGTCATGGTTGCTATGACCGCGCTCTCCAAACATATAAGATTGTCTAGCAAATAAAACTCAGATTAAGTACTGTTTTGATTTGGAAAAACATGGGAAAAAACAATAAACCAGATTAAGATCAGCCAGGCATCTGATGCGTCTGTTCCGGCACATGTCTGTGGTCCTTTGGGGGTTGCCAGTGTCACAGGAATTAAACTTGCATGTGGTTGCTCCGGCAACTCAGCATCCTGGGGACTGCTGGGAGGTTTCGTTTCTTCGTCTTCTTGAGGCTGTGGACTGGCACCAACGCATTGCCTGAATTGCTCTAGAGTTTGGGAAGCGCTTATGCGGCCAAAATGGGAGTTCTCCATCATGGTGCGCTCCAATGCAATGAAACTGTGTTCCTTAAGTCAGCAATGTGCCGCGGAAAAGGTTTACACTTTTGGACTTCATGCATTCACTAGCCCTGAAGTGAAAGTATACCTCATGAACTACATCACCGAGAAACCAATCGCGAGGACAAAATGTCAAATTGTTCCTGGACGACGAACTGGAGTTCCTCTTGCATTTCCAAAGATCGCAGCATATTGTACTTGACGAACCGTGGCGCTGTTTTAGAATCATGCACCCAGCGGCTCAAAGCAGCGATGAACTCAGAACTCTCAATCTCACCTTCGCCTGTGCTGTCGATCATGTCAAACAATTGCCGCAAGTCCGCCTCATCTATGTCCATGACACGTAAGCGGCTTTGGAATTCTGGGTCTTTCCGGGCTCCTGCTAGCAATTCTTCATACGAGACCAAGCCACTGCCGTCCTCGTCTATTCTTTCAAACATGCGCTGTAATCTTACTTGGTCATTTGCCAGGTCAACTTCTAGATCTTCTGCCAGGTGAATCACATCTCTCTGTCGAGCCTCTGCAAACGTATCAACTACCACCTGAAGAGAAGCAGCAGCAGTTGGGCACTGCAGCAGCAGAGAAATCATGTTTTTGTTCCAAAACATGAACTCATGCTAATACATACTGACCGCCAGTGCGAAAGTGGTTCTGTGTCAAACAAACATTATCCTCCCTGTCTATCACTATTCAAAACCCAAAGAAAAACGCTAGCATCCAATCAAACACCTGGCTGGCACTATCAATACCCAACCACCAGAATTTCTTTTTTGTACCTTCATCTCTTCGTTCATCCTGTAGCAGCCAGGCTAGTAAGCGAGACTAAACAAGACAGGTATATACTAAATGCGTTTTAAAGCCTTCGGGTTCAAATCAAGAAGTATGCAAACAGCTCGCATCTTGCAAGTTGGCAACCAACAATTTTTGCGAATTGAAACCAAGCATCAGCTACAATCAAATTTAATACTCCGAAGACAAGCGTAAGCAAAGAACCCATGAAGACAATCGCCGTCAAAGGGAACTGCTCGATCACTGGCACGGCGATTTCGCCCCAGCTGTCTCCAGCAATGACTGTTTTGAACAGAAGCAAATTTGCACGCATTACAGAAGACGTAGCTCTGGTGCAGTGCGGACATTCTGCGAAGGTGCCATAGCTTTCATCGAGCTGCTGAATCAGCGGGTGGACAAACTCCACCATGAGCATCGCCCAAATTGTCATTATGACGAAGCAAAAAATGAAGGACCACATCAAGGCCTGTGGCGTCACAAGCTGTAGCTGCTAACCCTCACCCTTAACCTGACCCACCATGACAGATTTGCCAAGACCACCAGCTTTCCTAAAAGCTTCCAGGCTCTGACTGGCAGCTGACAACCCACAACGCTGACAGCTTCCCTCCAACCTCCGAGACCTAAGCAACCACAATTCCTGTCGCAGCATCTGTCACTTCCTCCCTTGGTCATCCAAACACATGCTGTTTCACCCGAAAGAATCACTTGGAATGGCGGTGAAAACTGAGGATTCCTCTGAAAAGTCGCGGCTCACCTTTTCCACTGCTCTGGAGCCACTGCAGCGGTTGCTTCAAGTCTGCAGCAACTCATGTTTGAACGCTTTACTGTGACATGCATGGCAGGGTGACTAGATTTTCACACCCCGCCTTGAGAATCTGCGCATTGGCAGTTTCTCACCTATACCGGTGCCTCAGGATTATTGGAAATCCTTGGTTTCTTTCTTCTTGGCACCTTTCTGTACATGTTGAATTAGTCTTCGTCTTCCTGCCATGGATCTTCGTTCCACACTCCAACATCCGGGCGGTCATCGTCTTCTTCGTCCATGTCGGCATTGGAAAAACTCATCTTCATCCTGGTCACTGTCCCGACCAGCTACATCACGATTTGTGAAGTATGTGAGTGTTCTTCCCCTTGTGATCCAAATCCTGACTTTCAAAGCGGCCCTAGCCCAACGAGAGGGGCTTCCAGCACGAAACTCCGTCACCCAATCTTCCAAGTACAGCAACATCTGTCTGCATTGGTCTTCTCCTGCTGGTGTAGGCCTTCCGTTATCCAAGGCTCGGTTCAAGTCACGAATGTGGGCAGCAACGATTGCTTCTGGTCCAAGTCCACGTTGAAGACAAGTGAACCTGTATTGTTGTAGGCCAGAAACAGTTCGAGGCACTGCTTTTAGACCAAACCAGTGCATAGTGTCAACACTGCCCATAATCACTTCTCCACTCAAAGGATTTGCAGGTACACCAGCTGCTCCTCGTCCAGCCATAGGATTGCTACTCGAAGCGTAACCTTGACCAGCTCTCATCAAGTCCTCCACAATCTGGTCTGCACCACTGGCATTCACAGAGATAGCCAGGGGTTTAGGCATAGGCTTTGCCTTCGGGATAGAGGAAGAACTCGTTCCAGGTCCTAACTCTCTCCAAGTCCTTGCCTCCAGTTCAGCTGCTTCACGTAGACGAAGTAGTCGAGCAGCTTCGTATTCAACTCCTTCAGGTGTTTCTTCAAACCACAATCCAATCCAGTACTCTTGGTCGCTCACTTCGCTCATAGAGCTCACCATGTACCTTCTGCGTTTCTGGGTTGCAGTTTCAGAAGGGGCATCATCTTCGCTTTCTTCTTCTTCTTCTTGGTGGTCAACGCTGCTCCCATCGTAGTCAGATGGGTTTCGAGGTCCATATTCTCGTTCTCCACCGTCTCGTCGATCATCATCACCGTCTTCTCGCTTACCGTGTTCTCCATGTTCTGCTCGGCCATCATCTTCTCCACGAGCAGCACCATGTTCCGGCTCGTTGCGATACACTCTCCTGCAATGCAAAGTCAACTCACAGTCCGGTGTCAAAGCTGAAGTCGTAGGTCCACCATCTTGTCCTTCAAGAGGATCGTCCCAGCGAGTGCTGGTTCCACCATGAGGATGCTCCCAGGGTGAATCATCAGACATGGGTTCTTCTTCAGCTCCTTCAAGTTCTGGATCTCCTCCATCTTCTTCTGTCACGAAAGGATCTTCTTCAGGAAGGTTCAGAAGTTTCCTGATCGTAGCCCAGATTACCGTTCCACATCCTTCTGCAAGTCATAGATCTTGTTCAGCAAGTAGAGCACCAGGATCGCCATCGCCAGAACCAACGCCATCAATGTCAAAGTCCACCATGAAGAACTCGTCAATGATGTAGGCATAGTTCCATTCACCACTTCGCATCCTTGAAGGTTTTGAGTCATTAAAGGCTCGCAATCAATCGCACCATCTGCTTCTTGTTGGCACCTCCAAGATCGGCTCGAAGTAGTTGCTTGCCAAACCAATCTTTCTCATGAGGAATTCACGTCGTTCACGTGAGAGCGCTTTGGTGTTGAGGTCGGCTGGGTTTTCCTTCGTTGAAATTCGTTCCACAACGAACCACCTTTTTCTCATGGCCTGTTGTGTCCAAAGAAGCCTTGTTGCCAGGTGTTTTGCTCGTCCAGGTCCAAGTCGAGCGAAAAAGCACTGAGCACTTGCGCTATCTAACTTCAGTCGCATCTGAACTTGCTGACTTCCACCAAGGCCACTCGCATCACCAAGTAGGAATTGCAGCACCTGCTTGACATAGATTCCTTCCGCAAGCAAACCAGTAGCCGCCAAAATTTCAGCTTCCATGCTGGAAAGGCTCACTGAAGTTTGAGTCCTGCTGTATGAATGGATACAGCACCCATTCAGAAAAATCAATCCCGAGGATGTAGACTTCCTCGAAACTTTGCAAGTAGCCCAGTCGCTATCTGAGAAAAGCTCAAGCTCATAGGGCTTGCTGTCCTGCTTCACCTCGATGTGATTCCATCTGCTTGTAGTCGACGAGTAGTGCTCCACCTTGGGGTACTGCAACTTCATGTCCTCGAAGTACACCAAGTAGTTCGCCAACTTCTTCAATCCAACCATCGCGGCCTTGTTGGGCTTTGCCATGTGAGTAGCCAACACGCGTACGCAGTGTTGGATGTCAATTCGTTCCTGCGCCAAGTACAGGCACACTCCCAGAGCCGAACGGAAAACTTTTGCTTCAGCATCACTGAGTAGAACTCCAACGTTCTCCGCATCATAGACTCAAACGAAGCGTGATGGGGCACAGTCTTGCCCCGCCTTTCACCAACTCCCAAAAGCTCGACCAACTTCGGAATGTACTTGGAGCTGGGGGAGATGGTAATGCCCTCACTGTTCACTTCCAACTGCCTTTTCAAGTAGAACAGCACGCCAGGTTCGCCTGGTCCAAAAGGTCCATCCATCTTGAGCTTCAGCTTGGTCTTCAACTTGTCGTAAAACTCAAGGCAGTCCTCCTTGTCGGCCACGAGGAGGATGTCGTCGATGTGCACCGTCAAGAACATCATCTTGTCCTTGTGCTTGAAAATGGTTCCTTGAAAGTGCTCGAAGTTCATGTCCTCACACAGTTGAATGAAGCGCACGTTCCATCTCAAAGCTGCATTCCTTTGTCCAGGGAGGCACTTGAACAATTTCCAAAACATCAGCATGGGATTTTGTTCCACTTGTCGAACCCATGAAGGAACCTCCACAGTGACAAACTCCTGCTGCACAACTTGCAAGTAGGCATCGGAGATGTCCAAGGCTGAAAGGAAAAGTCCATGAACCAAGGCCAAAACCATCATGAGCTTCACAATCATCAAAGGTGTAGTGGGGGCAAAAGTGTCAACACTTCCGCTATCGCTCCCTTTGAACTCACGGGCCACCATTCTCGCACGCCGTGTCCATTCACCTTCACGGAAGCGCCAGTCCCGTACCAGCTTTGTGTCTAGCTGGAGGGCTTGTTGGGGATCTTTTCCAGGTTCAAGATCACCAATCACCTGAAGTTGTTTCAACCTCTCAAGCTCCTTGTACATGGCCTTCTGGTCAAGGGTGTTGAGCTCGTCGTCAGTCACATCTGGCGGTCCACGGCCTTCATCGAAAAATCCGCGTCTGAACTTCTCCTCGTTGGCGATCTCCACGTTGTGGGTTGCTTCCGGAACTGGTTCACAAAACTCCCAGTCCCACGTTTCCAAAGGCACCTCGAAGTTGTCGGCATCCTCGTCGTAGAGCTCGATGTCCTCCGCAATGCGACGGATAACTCCACTGCTGCTCGCTTCACCTTTCGGACTGGCGGTCGGGCTGCCGGAAATATCGCCAAAAGCCGGGCTGTAAAGCTCGGTCTTCTGAGTCTTCTGTCTGGGTTCGCTGGCGTCTGCAAACTTGACAAACTTGGCTGGTTCTCCGCGTTCAGTAGCGGTATACTCCTCTTTGACTCCACCGCTTGGATCCGCTGTCGAACGGTAGCTTGATCTCCTTCTTCAGGAGCGGGTCGTTTCCCTTCTCGCATTTCTTCAGGGGCTTCATCCATCTCAACCGGGTCTCCACCAGGTCCTTGGATTTCCTGAGGTGGTTCAGCCAAAGCCCCGCCTGCTACAGGCGGTGGTACATCCTCAGCATCTTCGTCCGGATGGTCCAACGCATACTGCATCACATCCCGCGCATCAATGTCAGCATCCTCATCACGATGCTGTTGTCCAGGTGGTAGTCGCACTCGAGGAAGTGGTCCTTCAGGAGGAAGCGCAGGTTGAACTTGGGTGTGAACTCCACGGTTGAGGTCCCAAGGTCCAATGGTCAAAGCAAGGATATCTTCACCATTCCAACGCTCAGCCACCTTTCTCACAGCCTTGCTCCTGATGATTTCGTTGGGACCAACTGCAACCAAATCGTGATCTGCTTCGTCTTTTCCCAACCAAACTCCTTTCCTCCATTGGCTTCGATATTTCAGTTGGAGAGGATCTAAGGCGTAAACTTCTTCTCCGAAACAGCACACTCTGCCCTTGTAGGGCCTTCCTCTCACACTCATGAAGCTGGTCACCCCCACAGAGCTTGAAACGTGAAACCTGTTGAGCAACCAGGCACCATGCATCATCGCCCAAGCACGAAGAGGGTGATCATCAGGGATCTTGGCCGAGATACGGCCTTCAACATCACAAATGAGCGTCTTACCCTGAGCTCTCACAGTCTGAATGCTGCGTTCAGCAAGAGCGGTGGTTCTGCCCTTCGAGTACATCACTCCAGGTTGAGCTATCATCTCCAATCGTTGGTTTGCTCGGATTGTCTGAGCCATCTTCACACCAGCAGCCAGCACAGGCTCCTGGTCATAGGTCACCTCAACCTTCTCGAAGTAGCCAAGCATCGAAAGAAACCTGGCTATCATCTCACCAAGTTTTGAAGCCACTTTCTTCTTGAGGGGAACCACGTTGACATAGCGAGTCCAGCTGTCAATCATGATGAGCACGTACATGTTGTTCGCCATGGCATAGAAGTCCAACTGTATCACAGGGTAGCTCTTCTTCGCCTGTTCTTCAATGGGAACTCTTTTCGCATAGTTTCCCCGGCTCTTGGCTTGCACACAAAAACTGCACCACTTCTGAAAGGGTAGGTGCGTCACTTCATGAAGTCGCCGTTCTCGAAGAGTAGGTTGTGCAGGTGCGTCCTGAAACCTTGGTTGCGGTATCATAGCTTCATACTCTTGCCGGGCAACTTCAAGAGCTCGTCTTCGGAGACTTGCCACGTGCGCATCCACAATGCGATTGTAGATCTTCCTTTTCGAACCAGCAGCTGAAATCTGCAAGAATCGAGCTGCCTGCCTCAACGTTGCAACACTGCTCGCAGGTGTCACTTCCACTTCTCCCACGACAATCCTGTCCTGTTGTCGAACACCAGCTAGAGCAGGGGCAAGTTGGTTGAACTCAGGAATCTCACGGCCTTGAACTTCAACTCCATCACGTTCGTCAACATCAACACCAGCTCCGTCTTCGTCTTCAGGAGGTTGTTCTTCTCCTTCAGGGAGTTCTTCATCTTCACCTTCACCATCATCTTCTTCAACCGGGCTGTCGAAGATAGGTTCATTGCCACAGTCAACTTCAGGAACTCCATCAAGTAGACCACCAAAGTACTCCAAGTTCTTCTCATCCTTGCTGAGAATGGTGAGAATGACAACCTTCTCACCTTGTCCATAGGTGTCCACCTCCGGGATTCTTCCAAAGGCATCATCCATCTCATTGAAGTCGCAACACACTTCCACCAAGCACCATCCATGGTCTTCGGCTGCGGTCTCCTGCTTCTGGATGAAGGTGGTGCGGTACCTGAAGTTGGCTGACCATACAGGTCGAGGGTCCACGAAGTCAGTTCCAATGCTTCGTAGGTATGGCGTGTCCTCTGCAGTCTCCCAATGGTTGAACCTGATGTTCTCGGGCCGGTACTTGTCCTCAATCTCCACAATGGCACGAACTGCACCAATCTCCATCGCGGGGTCGTCCAACTCTTGCACACGAAAGATTCGAGCTGAAATAGCAAAGGAGTTGCGGTGGTACTGCACAGGCACCTGAAGAGTTCTGTCGGGACTCTCCAGCACAGGTCCAGCAGAATGCTGGTTGACCAACCAACCACTCCTGTAAAGTTGTCCAAGTGAAAGGATGCAGGACTTCACATCACCAACCAGGAAGGCGTGGTTGATCTCGGCCTCGCTTCCATCCAAGTCCTTCACCACCATGGTCGCATTCTTGTAGCCTGCTACCTTAAGACGTTCCCCTTGGCAATCACGAAGTTGAACCTCATTCTCATTCACATAGCCGTCAACGCCAAGGTTGTAGACCATGGGCAGCAGGGAAACATCTGATCCACTATCCAGGATCACCAGGTCATCATAGTCAGTCACCTGATTCGCCGTGATCATCCTCACTGTTGAGCCTGAGGAACTTGTCAAAGTAGGAAGTCCAAAAGGGATGTTGAAAATTCTTCGAACCGTTGAGGTAGTCGAGGCAGTAGGGGCATAGCTGCTATGAGGCGAAAACCGAGGTTGTTGAGGTTGCTGCGCCTGTTGGGTTTGTTGAACTTGTTGAGGAACACCACCGAAAGGTCCAGCTTGTTGTCCTTGTCCACCAGCATAGTTTTGCCCAGAGTATTGCACCTGGTTCACCATGCGATTTGGGCATTCACGACTCCAATGACCATACTCAAAGCATAGTCGACACTGCTGAGAATCCACCTTGGATTTTCCTTTGCTCTTGCCCTTCTGGTAGTTGTCCTTGCTTTTGCCTTTCGACTTCCCTTTGGATTGTCCTTTCCCTTTTCCACGTCCTTTGCCTTTACCACGGCCTCGTCCACGTCCAAAACCACCATAGCTTCCAAAGCTAGAACTCCACCAGCCACGGCCGCGTCCTCCTTTATACTTACCTTTGTTCTTGCCCTTGCCCTTGTTCTCGATTCTGTCGACTTCCATGGGCGAAGGTCCATTCCCAGGATTGGGATTGGCTTGTTCAGGAGGATTGGCCAAGGACTTCATGACTGCTTCAGGAGTCCAAGCCTTTGAGGCTTTGTCATAGCTAAGTACAGCTTCTCGAAGTTGTTGGTATGTAGTGGACTCATCGACGGTCAGCTGAAGATGTTCTCGAAGTTTCTGATCAGAGCACCTTATCAACGTGGCACTCTTCAGTTCACTGGGATAGGTTGACCCAGAAAGTTCCTCGAACCTTTGCACCAAGTTCTCGTAGGCCAGGATGTTCTCCATCGCACTCTTCGAGGGATTGAAGTTGGGGTAGGTTGCCAAGGTCTGAGCGATTGCCAAACTCCTCTGCCTTGAAGCCGGTTCGAACTCTTGGTGAAGAGCTTGCCAAAGTTTGAAACCGTCTTTCGTCTTCTCCAGGCTTCTGACCAAACCAACACACTTGCCCTTGAGGTAGGAGCACAAGATGGCATAGAGCTTCTTTGACATCTCCACTTCTTCTCCGCTGTAGGCCCTCATAGTCTGTCCAGGATGCTTCTCGATCTCGTCAAAGACCTGCTGGTACCGAGAGTCACCATAGGAAAGCCAGCTGGTAAAACCAAACTTCCAGGTCGAGAAAGCATAGGGGTCTTCACCGTTGTAGGTATCAGGGGCCTTAAGGATCCGAGTGGCAGCTTGCAATCCGGTCTGTCCAGCATCACCGCCACTACTTCCAGTTGCCGTTCCAACTTGTTGAAGAGCTCGTTCAGCAGCTCGTGCAGCATTCGTTGCAGCCTCAGCCAAGGTCGCCATCTGCTGCAAAAAGGCTTGCTCTCCAGGGTTACCAGGATTTCCATCCATAGCATGGCCACTTGCTATCCAACTCACGAACAGCAACGATTGGATCTTCCTTCGCCATTGCACCCTTCTCACATGCAAACGGCGTTTGCTGAGCCTCGAACTCGTAGAAGGGGTCCATAGCGCCTTCAGCTTATAGCCCAAGCAGCTCCAGGTGATCAGCATGATCAGGGTTGCCATCCACGACAACCAAAGCAAAGTGGTTGAAGCGAGTCCATGTTGCCTCACATCAACGCATGCCGCATAGATCTCCTTGAACTTGTCCAGGACGTAGCCACCACCAACACTGAAGGTGTTCAGAACGTCGTCCTTGTCCAGGTCCATGGTCAAGTCATACACAGTCTTCCAGACATAGCACAGCACATAGCCCAAGTCCGTCTTGAGGTAGTCCAGGTTGTAGGTCCCAGGATTCAGCATGTCACCATTGAACATGTCCAGCTCGAAGTTCAGGATCGCCTCCGAGTCATTCCTGCATTGGGCTTCCATTGCACTACCGGGGTTTTCAGCATGCAGCCAGCCAAGAACTTGAACACCAGCTTGAGCTTTGAGAACACCGCTGCATACTCCTCCATAACGTCCTTCTTCTCCAGGATCATAGAGCGCTCGGCCAGGGACTCGAACCCCAGGTCCATGTAGTCGTTCACCTCGTACTTGTCCACGTTCACGTCGAAGTTCTCCACCATGTCCACCATCACGCACACCAAAGGTCTCCAGGGTTCGTCCACAGCCCCAAGAGTTCAGCAGCAACGCCAGCGCCACAGCAAGCGAAGCAACGAGGGACATGGTGCGGCACCCCAGTAGCATCATCGCTCCCATAGGAGCTCCGCTACCATCTGAAAAGTCGCGGCTCACCTTTTCCACTGCTCTGGAGCCACTGCAGCGGTTGCTTCAAGTCTGCAGCAACTCATGTTTGAATGCTTTACTGTGACATGCATGGCAGGGTGACTAGATTTTCACAATTCCACCAATGGAAAGCAGCAATTCATTTTTTGGACAAAAAAATGAAGACAACACGAAACATCCGCATGATGCAAAATAAGAATTTTTTTTCTTTAAAAATCTCTCAATACTCTTACTCTAACCTAGCGCAGAGCCTCCCAGGCCACATTGGCAAAACATGGCTAACCCATCTTGTCCGTTGCGGCTGGTGAAGGATCATGAAATACGATCCTGTACTATGTACCACCTTACAGATTTCCCTCCAAACGATGACCATGGGCGTCAACCCTCTCCATAAGCTTGTTGCCTATCAGCATCAAAACTAGCTACCTATGATCCTCCTCCTCCTTCTCCTTCCAACCCCATTGTGGATTCTTGTGCCAACCTAATCCATGTAACCTTTCCATTATTCTCCCCCTGCACTCGCAAAGCTTGCTCCAGCCCTTGCCATGCTGCATTTGTTGGCTTCAATGGAAGGACAGCTGGTGCTAAGTGGCCAAATGCCAATTGCTACAACATTCCTCCTGGCTTATTCGCTATCATGATTAACCATGATTACATATGATTACTGCTAGTGGTCTGTGGCTAGAAGCCATACCATAGCTACAAAAAGCCCAGCCCTTCAAATTGAATTCTGACCACCCGCGGGTCTCAATACATCGTGTCAAAGGCATGGACCATTTGGAATTCCAGCGCAGCTGCTGCCATTTTGCTGCTCTATACTGCCCCCCGACGACCAAGGAACAAGAAGATTCAAGAAGCTTCATCTGCTGTAATTCAGTGCGTGCCCAGAGTTGCTCGCAGCATCCACCACGAAAAGCAAAAAGAAACAAATCACAAAACTGTGAAACTCATTACTCCAATAACATCTGAGATAAGATAACACGTACCTGTGGTGCTTCTCAAGCCGGGTATCCCCAGCCTTGAGGCACGTGGTCATCATGCTCACCAGCTTTGAGAGTTCTCGAAGAGCTTTGGTTCGTTGCAGCAACCGCGTGATACGGAAGATGCGAATCAGTCGCAAGACTCGGACCAGTGAAGTGAGCGTATTATCTCCGGAATCCCAGAGAAGGCTCAGCACCTTCTCTGTCAATCCACAGCCTCATCATGCAAGGTGCTCTACGCCAACTGCGGCCAATATAATTTTCGCCAATAGAATATCTGAAAACGGAATGCATAACGAAAATTAACGGAATGTAGTGTATGCATTCCAAATGCTAATCAAGGTAGGCGCGTGCCAGTGCATGGGTGTGTCCTCAACAATGTAAAAAAGCACGCGCCCATTATGCTGCATCACAAGTCGCAAAACATCACAACCGCTTTGTGAGAGGCTTCAAAGCATGCTTGACACTGTTTCACCTCAAGTTCTCTACCTGGTTCTCTGCCATTGTTTCAGGTGCTGACTTGGTTTTCCAACACACTCGTTTATGTTAAGAGTTACTGGGCGAGGGATCCCCTTGCTTGCCAAACCTATATCCATACAATGGTTTGGAAATCACAATCATAAGCAAAACCAAAATGTGCAGGTTGTCAAGCTGTCGGCCAGTTAGGCACATGCCTAGCCAGCTTCGTTTGAATTTTAGATATTTCAGTTCGAATGCGCTTTGGAATCGTCCGGACAGATATGCCATCAACTATCTGATCTAGTATAAATAAAAATGTCTCGCATGATGCTTCTTCTCCGGGTCTTCATACCATGTTTTGCAACGGAGTCGCATCTTTGGTCACAAACTGGGATAAGCCCGAACACTACTTCTTAGACTCGCAGCAATCCGTCTCTCAAGTGTTTGTGGCCCTTTCAAAATAGTCCACGCGCACGGCTTGCAGCAAAGAATCCGATGATGAACAAATCCGTCTGTGTCGAAAACTCTTTCAACGTCTGCCATCCTCGCAGCCACATGACCACCTGAGTCAACTCAGATCAACTCAAGGCCCTGGAGATCCAAACGGAACGATTGCGCCACTTGCACTGCATTGGGTAGAGGCGACGGCTAGATTACTAAGATTTACTAAGTTCATCAAAATTCATTTTTCCAGAAACAGTGAAAACACACCTGATCAACCAACAACTGATGCATAGGCCATGGACCAACACAAGCGGAAAAAACTCTACGGATCTCATTCCCGAAGCCGGGACTGAAGGACATCTTCCATGATGTGTCCGTTGTTCGCCACGCGTGACAAACTAATCAAAGTGTAGAAGTCAAGTGTCCAACTTATGGAAAGTTGCCGCAGGCAATCCTTCAAAGACTTCAGAAATGCCAAAAAATAGAGAAAGATGTGCATGACTGCTAGTATACAGTTTTTTCCAATAATCTTGTGCTCCAAGATGGCACAAGGTCCAGATAGGGGCAAAATAAACTAGATCGATTAGATAGGTTGGATAGATTAGAAAAATTAATACAATTAGATTGGTTAAAGAGATTAGATAGACTAGAAACGTGAGGATTAGGTAGATTAGAAAGATTAGATAGGTTAGATGGGTCAGATAGATTAGATATCCTATCCTTTTCTATCCTTTCCTAAAACAGAAAATCGAATCGTTACAAATCCTGTCGTATCGAATCCTTTCTATTCATTTTTTATTTACCTATCTGTTTTCTTATTTTCTAACTATCTGTTCAACAATCTATCTAACTGTTTCTGTACGTGTTTACTTATCTATTTATCTATCTATCCATTTATCTAAAAACATTTATCTATATATTTTCCTGCTCTATCCATCTAACTGTCTATTGTCTACTTACTTTTCTATGGATCTCTTGAACTGTCTATCTATTTCTGTATCTATTTTCTATCTATCTATTTGCTTGTTCATCTCTCCAGCTGTCTATCTATCTATTTTTCTTTTGATCTGATCTATTTAATTTCTTGAATTTTCTCATATAGTAGCAAAAGATATTCCTTTGATCAATGGTCACATCAATGCGCCGTTCTTTCCAGAGTAGCTCAGCTTTGTCAGACAATTGCCGCAGGGTTACGAGGTCTGCCCCAGAAGATGGCCATCCAAAACGTGATTGAAATTGGTCTCTCGGCGACGAAGTGGTCAACCTCTGAGGACACTGCCAATAGATACGCTTCGCACCGTATAGAGCACAATGTGTTCTGTTATGTTGCACGCCGGACCGCTTTTCAAATTCTGGAGCGGATATATCACACTCCCTAGAGGAATAGAGCCCACATGGCTTACGTACTTTTTGGATGCGGCGAACGAAATTGAATCGATCTTGTTTGTAAGGTGTGCGCTTGAAATTGTTGCGCCCTCCTTGCGCTTGCTTGAAAAATGCTGTTACGGCGCCACTTTTCTCTGAGCTTGTGAATGATGGCATGATGGCCTGGTAGCCATCTGCCGAGTTGGCTTGTCGCGGTATGTTGAGCAATCGATGACGCCACTCATGTTGCTGCGGCGGCCAAGACCAAACGCGGTCTCGCAACCAGCTTGCTGCCAGTTGAGCCGAAAGGCTCTGCCAATCAATCGGGCATTGCGCCTTTTGTTTGTTTGAAATCATCACCTGTCGGCGGCACACAACGGCCCCAAGGCCGATGAGCGCGAGCGAGCATATTCTAAAAGCATTGCCTCCGGGTCACACACGCACCAACCAAACTCGGCTTTTGCCAAAGGACCTGTGGCAATAACTGCACGTTTGGCTTTGAAAGACATTGGTAGAGAACCGGCACGACAAATCATCTGCTTAGAGGCAGCCAAGCGGCCGCGTTCTTGTGCATGGAGTGACCTGCGGCGAGCGGCAATGAAAATGTTACCCAATACACATACTTGGTCAGTGCCCTTATCAGGGTGAGCTCCGAGGGGCGCAAAAGGCTTTCGGCCGGCAATCTTCATATGATAACATTGTGTTTTTTCTATGTTTTGTCTAATGTTCAAAGAAGTGGACCAACTGGTCCAAAATTTTTTCTACCTGCAAGGCCATGTCAGTTGTCGGGGCTGCCCATGCTCTGTCACCAACAAAACTGCAGTGCGCGATAACAGGAAATTTCACAAGCAATTTGGAGGCTTGGAGGCATCACAGCAGCAACCATAGCTAGTAGGGAAAAAGGATGCCTTGTGGCAAGGAATAATTTACGGGTTTGATTGAAAGAAGACAAAAACCATCAAACGTAACGTAATGATACGCTGCTAGTGAGCCCACAGTGCTTTGAAGAATGCGTTTTGCAAGGTACACAATAACTGAACGCAAAAAAATCCAAGGAAACGATATACTTGCCAGGATGAAAGATAATAGATTTCTGCAACTTTCCATCCACCTACAGCAGTGGGGCGCAACCAATGACTGATCCACTGCTGGGCATCATCTGTTTTCAAGCGCGACAGATCGGGCTGCTTCAAGTTTATTCAGAGAACTATAACACAAATCACGGAAAGGACTATAGTGGGTGTACTTTAACTATTTACAGCACGAATTGACCAGAGGACTGCACCTTGTGCTTCCAACTTTGGACGCGGGCCTGCGTTGATCAGACCGTGCTCGTTCCAAACCTTATTCTGATTGGGCTAGCTGCTGTTCCCACGGCACACCAACTCTGAAGCAAGGGTGCTGGCGGATGTTTCGAACAAGGTTTGCAAATTCATCTGCGCGACTGCGACAAACCCTTTGAAGCTTCAAAATTTCACGAAGTTTGGCACTGAAGTTTCGCATTGTGTGAATAGCAAAGGAGTCATTGGCACGATCAAATTGGCCCGTTGGCGGATCATGGTTTGGAAAGGAAATGCGGTTTTTGATTGGTGTAAAGGATTGAGCACGGCGAGAATGCTGAGAGTTGAGGTGACCTGCAGTGAAAGACAGCGTTCCTTCGTAAAAAGCACTGATTCTGTCCCACAAGTTGTCAAATTCAGTTTGCGATGCTTTGTCTGTAATGGCAATGGGATGCTGCGAGCTGGAAAAGTTAGTACAGGCACTATGCCACTCGGTAGGTGACATCTGTTCTGGTTGTTGCGGTTTATGCACTTTGCACAAGCGGTAAGGGCGGTCACGTTCTGTGTGCTGGGTACTCACAATGATATTGGAAGAACCAACGTTGTGATCAGCAATGATTTCATTGGAAAAATTTATATCACTGATGTTATCAAAGTTTTTGGTAATGACACAATCAATGCAATGACCGCCGTGGCTTCTGGTGGCCAGCGGGACACCATCTGAGTCTGCAGCGAAATAGGGTACTAAGCCAGGGAAAGGGTCGCGGCAGATCATGACACGTTCGGAGGGAACATCGTTATGGTTACCCATGCAGTGCCCAGGCATGTGGCGAGGTAACAAGATGAGGACTTCTTCAAAACGCTCTGCGCGACTTAACCTGGGTTGCGATGGAGGTTGGTATACTGAAGTAGCAGCAACTAGTTCAACAATGGCGGTTGGTGTGTTGGCAGATGGCTTTCTGGTGGTCCCAGACCGAGAAAGGCTTGGCAGAGCTGATCAGGCGCCAAAATATGAGCAACGCAGACAGTAATTGGCTTCGGGCGAAAGACCATGTCCTTTGGCATTTCGGGTTGGCAAGTCTGCCAGCGCCAATTCTTTTTGCCAATTACGGAACAGCATTTGCCTGAAAAGAAGGTACTGCAAATTGGACATGACCAGTCATGATATTTGTTGCAGTCAAAGGTTTTCCCAGTGTTTATCTTCCATCTGGGATTAGCATGGGCATTACTAAATCATCTTGGTTGGCTACGTCACTGGCTTTTGAGCGAGAAAATGCCGGCAACCACGATTTACGATCTTTGAAAGCACTTGCGCCAATGTGTTTGCCAGTGGAGTGTTGGCCGTGACGGTCCTGTCGTCCATATATATACGCAATATATGATCGGTTGGTTGCCGCTGTCGGGGCTCTGTGTTCGACACAGCGACATGATTGTGTTCGGCGCCAAGGGAGAGACTGGATCCCCTTGGGGCACGGACACGTTGGTGCGCGAAACGCTCGGGTGATAATTTTGTGCCACTGCGAAAGTGGCGCTGATTGTTCGAGTGGTGGTGAAACTTGTTTGTAAGCCCTGCTGGTATTCCTAGTTGGAATAGAGCCGGTGTCGCAGTTTGTAGACTGATACGCTCCAAAGCCAAGCAGCAGTCGAGAGAAGCTAAGTAGGCCAGCACCAGGGATGGGTCCTGGAGCTCCAGGAGCAACCGCGGCTGAACCAGCCTTCGGAGGCTCGGTCTTCGCAACTGCGACAGTGGTCGTGGGAGCCTTAGGTTAAACGTTCGCCTTCGGTTCGGCGTCAGCTCCATTCGCATCCCCTTCCCCTCTTGGAGCGCGCAAAAATCTAACTTGATTGATCGCGGCTTGAGCCAAAATGGCTGTAAATGGCTAAGGAAAGGATAGGCAGATAAATAGATAGATAGATAGATAGATAGATAAATAGATGGATAGATAGATAAATAGAATAGGATAGGATAGGATAGGATAGGATAGAATAGGATAGGATAGGATCGGATAGGATGGGATAGGAAAGGATAGGATGGGATAGGAAAGGATAGGATCAGATAAGACAAGAGAAGATAGTAGGATAGAAGAGAAGATAAGATAAAATAAGATGAGGTTGGATTGAGTTAGATTCGGTTAGATTAGATAGATAGGATTAGAAAGATAGGATTGGATAGAAGGCTTCGATAGGTAGGATTAGATAGATAGGATTAGCTAGATAAATAGATAGATAGACAAATAGTAGTTACATATGTAAATAGAAAGATACATTAGATAGGTTGGATAGATGAGGTAGATTACCTAAAGTAGATCGATTAGATCATTTGACATATTGCATGGATTTTACAGTTTGGATGGAATCGATAGATGATATAGGGAGGGTAAGATAGATCAGAAAGAACAAATCAAGAAAATTAAGAAAGTCAAATAAAGACAACAAAAATAACAGACTAGAGAAGACCAGCTAAGATCAGATTGGATCAGATCAGCGTAGATGAGATCAGATCAGGTTGGAGCAGATTAGATAATAGATATTATAGGCTTGGGCAGGATGGCATTGGGCGTGATAGGATAAATAGATGGAAGGATAAATAAATATATACAAATATAATATATACAAATATACAAATATATTGATAGATATATTTTTTAGATGAAGACAAATAGAGAGACAAACAGTTAAACAAGCAACAAGACAAACAAACAAATTCTAGCCGCCTTTTGCTCTTGGAGAGAGGATCACTCTGTCATCCGCGCATCGTAGACTTCCTCCCTCTCCTATAGATTTCTTATTTTGGCAACTTCCGCCACCGTCGTATGCAGTACGGGAATAGAAAAACAGGACAATGCAAATCCATCTTAGAGAATGGTATGATCTGGTACGGCACCAGTAATTTCAGCACTTACGAGTAGCTATCGTACAGCAAAGTGTGGTACGGTATGGGCTGCGCCGCAATTTGACATGATGGGATGGGATGGCATCCGGTCAATTTCTTTTCATGTTTTTTCGATTACGCCTGTGACATTTGATTGAAACACAAGAGCTGCAAGAAAATCAAAAAATGCTGCTGGGCAAACGAGGCATCACAATCAGTTCCAGGGCATACAAGCCGAGGCAAATATCGGCCAGGATTGTAATCGCTTCAGGCGGCTGCCCATTCTCAGTAGCTCTGGCATCGATATCCGTACAGGTGCAGAATGTGTCTAACAACACCACGAGGACCATAAGATTTGTTACGGTCGCACCTCGGCTGTAAAAGAGGAGATCAACGAGATGCACCAACATGTCAATGCTGGGACGCGCTGTGTGTATAACCTTTCATCCTGGCATCAAACCTGCCAATGACTTAGCTCAAAGGCCTTCATGGATTGTCTTTCTACGGACAGTTTGGGCTTTCGCTTAGTTCATTGAATTCTGAACCTTCAACCCCCTACACTCCTAGAAAACTCTCCATGACATGGTAAATATTTAGAAAAGAAGGGACCCGCATGGTCCCACTGCAAGTTTGAATCGCTGAGAAAGCCACCTCTCCTAGCTCGCCGAGCCAATGCTTGAGGGTCTTGTATCCTCGGCTATCGTGGAAATTTGCCCATGCATCAGGCTCTTGTTCATCCTTCTCAGGGGGAGGTCAAAGTCCACCCTTAATTGGCACTAGTGAGGCTGATTGCATTGAGCTTAAACTGAACCTTTCTGTTGGCACCGGCATGAACCCAAAGCAGAAATTCAAACACCTGGGAGGCCTCCAAGATTCTTTATCTCTTCTTCATCGTTGTCCCTTGAAGGGTCCTTGATGAAAGAGCCGCCAATGCCACCTTGGATGTGATCAAACTGAGCCATGGCTGCTGGGCACTGAAACTCACAATGCGCAAAGGTTGCACGATCCAATGCTAAAAAAGCACATTTCGTGGGAGGCTTACTCTACCATGGTGAGTGGACCATGAGTAGACAACGAGGGTTTCACGCAAAACTTCCTCAAATTCTAGAAGTGTAACTTCAGAACGAGGATTTGAAGGAGACTTGCTTCACTTTTGGAAGTTGAGAGCCTCAAAGTGAGGATTCTGTGCGAGATTTCCTCCGATTTTGCTACACTTGACCAAGTGACTAATGCTGGACCTATTATTGCTTGACCAGCGACTTCACAACCTCACTTTGTACTTGACAGCCTGCTACCCGAATCATGCTGACTTACTAGCCTTGACAAGCTCTGACAAGCCACTTGGCTAGCTATGCTCGCGGACGCGCCACTGACTATGTCTTGACTGACCAATTGACTCGCTGACTACCCGCTTGACTAGCTTCTTGACTATGTACTTGACTAGCCATCTGACTAGCTGACTAGTTACTTGGCTGACTATTGCTTGGCTAGTGACTGGACTAGCTGATTACTGCTTGACTAGATTAGATACTTAATTAGCGTTGGCTAGCCACTTGACCAGCTGACTAGCCACGTGCCAAGCCACTTGACTAGCCTTGCCTGCCTAGCGCAAGCATGCGACTGGCGACTAGCGACTGGCACGATTTTAATGTCTGTAGGACCGTAGGACCTAAATTCCTTCTTCCTAACCTTCCGTTGGATATGTACCTTTTGTGGCCTGCTACATCCTGTTACTCTTTCATGAGATTTCATGGGCTTTCTTTATTTCTGTGTCCACGTCATTCCACGTCTCCATCCCAATTTCCCCTGCGCACAGCCGTTCGGAGGCCATTGATTCTGGTCGATTGCAATGCTTGCTCGGCCCCATGTGCAAACCAAAAATAAACAGCTGGTATCCTCGCATTGGCATTGCGGCACTAAAATATGTAGCTGATGCATCGCAACACATCTGCCATGCAGCCCGTGGTGCCTTTTTGTTTCGCCTTGTCACCCGATCGGATGGACAAAGCTGGCGATGTCAAACCCGGCGATGAGAGGCTGTGCGTCTTGGCTTGAAACGCTGCGAACGCACTCGGCGACCTGTGAGCACCGTGCGACGGCAGCTACAGTACTTGCAAAAATTCGGGGCACAACACAGCAAACAAGTACAGTACAGTGTCAACCAAATTTGAAACTCATAAGCAAATCAAAACCACCGTTGTCATATAAGTCATCTATATACTTTGTGTTTCCCGAAAGCTGGGCGGTTCGGCGTGCATCGAGAACATGCAGCATGCCAACCGGGAGCATGGAAAATGCATGGAAAACAACAACAACAACAACAACAACAACAACAACAACAACAACAACAACAACAACAACAACAACAAACCTTTCTAAAATCGGTCATGTGTCCCAACTGAACTCTCGCTGGCCAGTGATAATGGCAGTTCGTGCGATCCTGTCTCGCTGCTCGACATGGCTGAAACAGAAATCTCGCCCCCACTCTGGCAGGCCCGGGCCCCAGTGGCTGCAACGATTTCAACATCGCTGCCCCAATGTCCCCTCCCAGGCAACGATTGCCTTCAAAACATTCTGGCCCAATGCAGGCGGCCACGGCAAACAAACATAATATACCTACACACTGATATATCATCAAAAAAGTGTGCGCTACATATGCGTGAATGGTGATTGACCTAAACTATCCTAAAGTCGTGTATCTGGGAACGTCCATCGCGATGGTAAGGCCCTCATCCGCGCACACAAAAAAAACTCATCCGCGCACACCAGAAAACACTCATCCGCGCACACCAAAACACACTCATCCGCGCACCAACAAACACAAGCCCTCATCCATTCACCATTTAGGGTTAACATTGGGGACAGGGGACATGGGGACATGGGGTTTAGGGGGGGTGGCATGGGGACATAGGTGTTTGCGCAGGGAAAGGAAGCAAAACTGCTCTGCACATGTCCTTATCCAGTCACCATTTAGGGTCAACATTGGGGACAGGGGACATGGGGACATGGGGTTTAGGGGGGGTGGCATGGGGACATAGGTGTTTGCGCAGGGAAAGGAAGCAAAACTGCTCTGCACATGTCCTTATCCAGTCACCATTTAGGGTCAACATTGGGGACAGGGGACATGGGGACATTCCCTTTACAGTGCGGAAAGCATGTGGTACACGAGCGTCTGTACTTCAAATACCGCGCCTGCCACACAAAGTCACACTTGCAAGACATCTGACAATCCGCTGATGTCTCGTTTGCATTGCAGAAAGCATGTGGAAGACGAGCACATATACTTAAAGTATCACGCCTGCCACACGAAGTCGCACTTGCAAAACATCTGACAAGCTGCTGATGTTCCGTCGACACTGCGGACAGCACACGCAAGACGACTACATGCACTCAAAGTACCACGCCGGCCACACAAAGTCACACTTGCGAGACGTCTGACAATCAGCTGATGTTCCATTTACAGTG
>VSDK01014799.1:246536-257352 GCA_009767595.1 Symbiodinium kawagutii
CGCCTGCCACAAAAAGTCACACTTGCGAGACGTCTGACAATCAGCTGATGTTCTGTTTACAATGCTAAAAACATGTGGAAGACAGGCGCGTGTATCTAAAGTACCACGCCTGCTACACGAAGTCACACTTGCAGGACATCGGACAAGCAGGTGATGTTCCATTTACAGCGCCGAAAGCACATGCAGGACGACTACATGCACTCAAAGTACCACGCCTGCCACACAAAGTCACACTTGCGAGACGTCTGACAATCAGCTGATGTTCTGTTTACAGTGCTGAAAGCCGTTGGAAGACAGGCGCATGTATCTAAAGTACCACGCCTGCTACACGAAGTCACACTTGCAGGACATCGGACAAGCAGGTGATGTTCCATTTACAGCGCCGAAAGCACATGCAGGACGACTACATGCACTCAAAGTACCACGCCTGCCACACAAAGTCACACTTGCGAGACGTCTGACAATCAGCTGATGTTCTGTTTACAGTGCTGAAAGCCATTGGAAGACAGGCGCATGTATCTAAAGTACCACGCCTGCTACACGAAGTCACACTTGCAGGACATCGGACAAGCAGGTGATGTTCCATTTACAGTGCCGAAAGCACATGCAGGACGACTACATGCACTCAAAGTACCACGCCTGCCACAACCAAAGGCCGCGTGCACAGACGAGGGGATTTCCGCGTGCACAGACGAGTGGTTTTCCGCGTGCACAGACGAGCCCCTTTCCATCGCGAACAAAGAAAGTATTTTCGCGAATCTTTTGGCAATGGTGTGGATCATACCCAATCTGCAGAGTTTTTGATTTATCGATGAGATATAGGTGAGATATAGATGAGAATGGGGAATAACGACTGGCCGGCACGTGTCGTGTCACTGGCCCCTGGAATTCTTCAAATGCAAAGTCCCGCCGGAGGGAGCTTTCTGCGGACTTCAGAGCGCAAAAGAGATGGTGATCCCTGGTCGATGTTAAAACAAATGCTTCCAAGATCACATGTGGTAAGACTGGGGGGCTTCGCGATGAATAATCTCTGCATGGACATTTATTTCCACTTCCATATTGTCATTCAGTAACCGGATGTATTAAAAAATGCCTGCATGCCCCTCACTGTTTGAGTGCAGTTTGTGTTGGCAATTTTCTGGTGTGGGCAATGTCCGCACTTCATTGAAGTTTGGCAAGGATGAGAAGGAAGTATAAAACCCTAGCACGGCCGAACAAAGGAACCTTTCAACATTAAAACAGAACATGCGTGCACCCTTCCAAGGCCACACAACAACATTCCGAATTGCATGTGTTTTTCTTTGTTACGAGGCGAGCGAAAACTTGGAAACCCTTTTCTGCTACATGATCAAATGGGCCCGCCACTAAACCACATCTCCTCACACATCTCTCAGAAGGAAGCTGAGCAACTGCGGTCCATCCTTCAACCCAATAGCAAACATGCATTAGCTGCCGTAGGTCACAATCATGGCTGTTCCGAAAACACATGCCACTCTGTCAAAAAGCAAACATATGAGATACATTGCTCTTGGGCGGTGTGTAAGGTACTACGGATGCGAGGAATCACTTATATATATCCTACAATGGCGCACATGGACACATCCAAATCTGTGCAAGAAAAAACCCGGCCATATTTTGCCCGCCCTTTTCTCAAGTCTAGCTGTCTCCAAACAAATTTCTCTCCCAGAGGTTTGGAAGAGAAAAAGAACACTGAGAGAGAGGCCGGAAGGAAAATGCAAGCTTCCCTCCACACACAAGCTCTCTGAGTGTGTGCGGCCTTCACTGTGTGCATTGCTACTGGAGCGGTAGGAATTGCAGCATGCAGCATACCCCAAAAAATCCTATTGAGAACCAGAGTTGGATACTGAAAGGTGAGGCTGCTTCGGAAGCATCGAAACAATCCTTGTTGACAGCCTAGCTTTCGCGAAATCCACAAATTATTGAATACGGTTGATGTCTGGCACGTCTGCCAAAACCAAAGATAAAACGTGTCGACAACTCAAGATTCCGAGACGTCCAAACGTGCTACGTAATTACTGCAAGTCCGTGTTTACCTATGAACGAGTATATGTATACTAATATTTAATGTTTCGGCGTCGAAAAAGCAGTCTTAGGCTGGTCTGAGAGTGGATGGCATGGAATATTTTTCAACATTAGCAATTTCAGTTTTTTCCTTTTCCAAAATTTCCCCATGTCTATCTACTCCAACTTGATCAAAATTGATCAAAATTGTGTGTAATTCTGGTCACTTTTTTCAATCGATTTATTGTTTCTGAATTACCAAGGTTTTTGCCGAACTGCCACGAAGGGAGGCCAATCGGGTTTTGCAAAGGTTCAGGTTTCGGGTACTAAAGAACAAGGTTCAGGTTTCGGGTACTAAAAAACAATCAAGGGTTAAGCTCTATTGGACAAAGCCTTAGCCCTCCTGCGTCCAACGAAGAATCGACTAATCTTTTTGGCCCCCGCATGGGGGTCAATTCATCATATATATGATACATGTTAGTATTCATTTGTGCTGATTTCTTCGTTTATTCATGTATGTTTTCATTTGTACCTATATATTTATATATATATATATACAAATCCCGAACCCATTGGACCGAGAGGTGCTCATTCCCAACTCGGATATAGTAATGCAATGTAATGATATATTATATACTGTAACGCATATATTTGTGCTTCCGTGTAACTCTAAAACCCAAGAAATCGTCGGTCGCCAATGGAAACCCCGGCTTTTCAGTGGAATTGATGGAAAACCTAGGTTTTATTTCAGAAATGATACATATTGAGCTGTTTTGGACACAAATATCCCTTCGTAACATCTAATTCTCACATGTTGAAAACCGAGAATTCTCCATTACATCTAATTCCCTGGTGGCTTCTTCCCTGGGCCGGCCACCGCTTCTGGAGATGGTTCCAAGTGCCATGGATTCTTCTGTTGGCATGCCAGATCTTGATGAAAGCGACTCTCTAGAGCTCACCAATTTAAAACATATATATACAATAATTTACGCCAGGGTAGGAAGCTTCAGATCCCTGATGATTGCAAACCTTGAGTCCCAAAACCATTTGACCCTGGAATGGCTGGATGATGTGCAATCGTCCCATTGGTATTGCCCTGGGGGAACAAGAATAATTATACAAATTGGTTGCACCGGGGGAATTTTACAGCCTCTATCAGCTTATTGTGGGGAAATAAGGTTTTCAGAATTTTGGTGGAACAAAAAGAAAGGTTTTCATTAAAAAAAAAAGTCTTTAACCCGTAGAAACCCGTCATCCTGGGTTGGAAACCCGGCTTTTGGCAAACAAAAATCGCAACCTCACTTTTTGGAACCCGTCTTTGACCCATAGTGAACCTGTCTTTAACCCGTAGCAACCTGTAGCAAAAAGATTGGTTTTCCAGTCGGCGGCCAAATGGGTGATTGGAAACATTAATATGCGTTTTGATGTCTGATTTGCCATCAATAAGCGCTCATGGAAAAAGGCCCGTCTTTATGACAAGACAGCTTCTGAAAAATATGTCACATCGGCTCAGCACTTTCCGAATTGTTGTCACATGGTTGTTTATCCTGCAGCATTGTCATTTGGTTGTTGTTTCTGGACACCTTGCCCTAATGTCGCGTCAACCGGAAATCTCACGACTATGGAGTTGTGACACCCTTCAAGATGGTACGGACAATTTACCCAAGAAAGTCCAAGATGCTGCGTCTGAAGAAGCTGCTTTGGAACTGCTCTTGCAGGACATTGGTTTTACTATGGCCATGCAGTTGAAAATTGAATTTTAGATTTTTCATTTCAAGAATTTCTTGGAATTCAAAAAATTAGGTTTTTGGAAACCTAGGCTTTCTTGAGAAACCTCGGCTTTTTTCAGTCGCCTGTTCTTTTTTGAGGTTTTCGAGTCTCTTGGTTGTGAATCGTTCTATTTCAGGCTCTGCGGAAAGGCCCCAGAAATCGCAACGGAAATTAAAGAACAATATGGATCGATCTAGCACAAAACAAAGGTCTTTGAAATTTGGGCACAGCATGGCACATCAACGTTTTAGAATATGCAATCATTGATGGCGGAAACAATCTGCATGTCCTGGTTCGGTCGGGCGATTTACACCTTATGCTGTAGCACAAACCATCAAACATGCAAGTGTGCAAGTGCCAAGATGGCCTGACTCATGTTTACTCTACTGGCATCTACATACTTGCAATTTCAATCGCGGGTTGATTGCCAAACATCCACCCTACGGTCGTGAAATTGAGGACAATGCACCACTTCAACCATCAATTTTCAACCATGCAGAAAACTATCCAGGTCCATCTTCACCCCTGAGAAACACACCTGAGAACAAAACCCTTTGCCCTTTGAAAGTTAATTTTCCAATTCTTTAACAGTCTTTGAGTCTCTGTTCTGTTTACCTCTATGATATCGAACGCCATCGTTTTCCAACATATTTTTGTACTTCAACTAATTCATTGTTCCTTAATGTTGGTTGTAGGCCATGGGGTAATCTGTTGATCTTCCGCGTGCTATCGCCGCTGACACCAATCCAGCGCCAATAGAGGTAAGGAACGGGGCATTACAGTGCAGTGCATGGAACATTGACAAATACCACGCAAACCGTCCAGGGAGGAAAGCTGCTCACTAATTAGTTAGGCACCAAAGGAAAATGGTTGTCGTTTTGATCTATAATCGTCCAATTATCTCTCCAGGTGCGAAACGACTCGAAACACAGCAAGTACAAATAAAAAGAAAATGGGACGCGTTCGCACCCAAGTGTATTCTCCAAAGATTTTGTGATTGAAGCAAAGCAATTCTAATTATCATAGCAGGCATAAAGTACCTGTCTCGAGTGAGCTGACTAGCTGTCTACTACCGCAAGGTAGGGGATTGTTTCTGAACATTGTCTTACGTCAGCTTAGCTTGACAGTTTCCCTTCCAATCTATACTCCAGCCCGAAAGCAAGTCCAACCAAATGTTAGTAGTGATCCAGCATACTCCAACAAGGTACATCGCCTGTCCAACATACATGTTTGCAAGCTCAATCCATCCAAGTGTCATGCGCACGACCCAGGCAACAAAACTTTCATCGGAATATATTTGTCAAGGCACAGCCGCAGGCAGCGCCTCAAAAGCACATGCGGTTTTCCTGCAGCGTAGCACAGGTCGGATCAAGGCCTGTAGCCAAAAGATTGCGGGCACGGCAACATGCCATCTGTACGTGTGATCCAAGGTGCCATGGACAGTTCACAGTCCATCTTCTTCTTTTGTGGCACTTGGATCACTCTGGAATATGGTCACCAGAATGGAGGCCGTTGAACCAATCAATCTTTGCGGGTTCATGAGGTCTAAATACCTCTCACGGTCTTCAAGCTTCCTCCATTCACAGCTTCCATTGGAAAAATCAAACCTTGCATAGGAACTGCGCAAGGGATACTCTGCGGCTTCAAACCTAGGAAAAGGGGTTCGAAAACTCTTGGCACGGCGGGCTACGTGAATGCCTAGGCCATCTCTATCATGCCAGCCAGAGCACTCACTCAGAGTCATCAGGTGCGGCAGCATCGCATCATCTGCAGCAACAGGCTCACCCACCAGCACAGGCTCACCAGGATCGGACTTCTTCTTGGAGCTCTTCACCGATTGCTTGATGAAGTCAGAGGTGTATTTGGCACACCATTCACATTCGCGCAGAATCCTCTGCATGTGCTGCAACTCCATGTCCTTCGTCCCAGCATCGACGAACATGTTCTCCGTACTTGTCCAACGGAGAAAGGTGTTTGCTCTATTGAGCATTCCCCTGATCCAGGCGATGGAGAATGCCAGGGATTTTTGCGATCCGTAACTTGGGGTATCGCTAGATCCTTTATCGTACACGTCTTTGGCATCGGTCACTACGGTGAGGCCAACGGCATCAGTGCTGCTGTCCACATTGCGCTCTACCAACGGATAGCCAAGAACAGCAGCGATGTGACCTCGAGTGAACTGCCCAATGTCGAATCCTTCTTCAGCTCCAAGCAACTCAGAGGCAAAGGTGCTTCGACATACACGAGGAAGACGATGGGATCTAGCATCCAGCACTGCAAACTTCCCACGCTTTCCATCCATGAGCTCACGCTCGCACCACAACACAAAGTAGCACGACTGAGAGTAAAGCCTTTCCAAGGGTTCACTGCCAGGAGCTCCATTCGCCATCACATTGCACAAGCTGCTATCTGTCACGACCATCACACCAGACTCCTTCAAATTGATCGGGTGGAAGGTCAGGCCAAAGGAGGGTGTTTCCTTGAAGCGCTTGAGCAAAGCATTTGTCCGCAGCATAGTTCCCACACATGGCTTCTCACCCTGCAGGATGCTCAAGTGGTAACACATGTCAAGTCTGACTTGTGCCACGAGCCACTGCAAAGATCCCAGTAGCGCACGCAACTGCTTCAGCTCTCCAGGTTGAAGTTCAGCAGCCAAGTCCTTCTTGCGCTCAGCGAGGATCTTGATGGGTGTGAGGTTTCGATGATACTCCTCCATGGTCACCGTCACCACGCCAGTTGATTGACACTGACGTACTCGTTTTCCGCAGTACACAAACTCATCCTTGTCCAGGGATCCAAAACCGAGTTCTTGCCCCAGTGAATGCAAACTCTTCTGGGCCACCAAATCGCCGCACATCATCAGGTCGTCGACATGCGACAAAATCATGCCATGCAACTCGCTGGATCCGGGCTTGCGAAGGAACCAGCATGCATGGTCCATGGGGTTCATTTCCCAACCACGTTCTTGTAGGGCTCTTCGAAGTCTGAGGTACCACATCCGTGGCGCATCTGAGAGTCCAAAGACTCCCTTCAACACTTTTGCTATGCAACCGGGCTTCATCGGCAGCTTCGGGTAATCTGCAGCTCCGGAGACATTCTGGATGTAAAGCTCTCTGCCGCTTCCTTCAACATAGCATTCTCCCTTCATGAATGCGCTTTTGATATCAGCGCTCAGCATGCGCCATCCTCTTCGAAAGTTCGAAGCAGCAAGGGTGTAAAGGATATGCTGACTGATGCGGCTGGCTGTCGGCGCATCTTTGCGCAATCCATAGCCACTCACGTCTTGGTAGCCGGGAACCACAAGTCGGCTGTTTGCACGGAGCGGCAAACTCCGCTGAGCGGTCCGAAGACCGTCGTTTTTGTCCGTCATGACCCATCTCGGGGTCAACAGCTTGCTCATCTCCTTCCGGCTACGGAGGCTATCAATCACCTTCTTCGACTTGTCCAACGGCAAGATCTCTACCGCTCCATTTTCAACCCAAACACTCCAACCGGCATCGCAGGCCTTCTTGAACTCTTCCTTCTCGAAAGGGCTCATCTTGGACCAATGGAATTCTTTTCGAGCCGCCTGCACCGCATTGGATTCATACTCAGCTCTGCCTGTAGGCCAAGTCATCCCCAAGGCTTCCTTAACTTCCCACTGAGAACGCGAAGGAAGTTGCCATCTGCCATCCCAAGATCCATGATCACCGACCGCAACAGCTTCAGGGTTATTGCGATCTTCGGCAGCCAAGGCTTGAACTTGTTGAAGGGGACTCACAGCTTCCCGGCCTACAACCAACATCTCTTGTTCCTGAGAGGTCAACGTGGGCAAGGGCTGCGAAGGGGCTGCATCACCAACCTGAGAATCAACTTCCCGGGCACGTTCCATGGTGCTCTCACTGATGGCAGCACGAACTCGCTCAGCCTCTTCATCGGCAGGTCTCTTGGTGCCAGGTCCACGAGGAGTGGCGGCACGAGAAGCACTCATCGAAGACAACATCTGCGATGAAGAATCGTCCACAGACGAGCCCACAACAGGCTGAGCCATCTGCTGAGCCACGGCTGCTAACTCAGGTGCGTCAACCGGAGGTAAATCCATTCCCACCCGGGACGACGGTGCCGCGGAAGCAAGTCCAAGTGCAACCACGGCAGACCCTGAGGAGGTAAGTCCAGTCCCTCGGCCGTCATCTTGTGGAACATCAGGAGCAGGTGCTTCACTTCGCTGTGCTTGAAGTTCACGATCATTCAAGGCAGCTTCAATGACCTCAGCAATTGCTTCCTCCCAAGCACCGGCTGAAATCTGTTCCAGCGAACTGGCTTTCCTGATGTGTTCGCCAGCGCACTTGACCAGTTGCCCCTTGTAGCTGACAAACGCATTGATGCCTTCCCAAGCCACCAAGAGTCCAGGACCGTGCCAACGCTTGAGAGCGAGGACACGTTTGGCAGATCGACCTTGATATTTCTGATCACGAAAGAAGTAGATCAGATCACCAGGAGCAGGCCGCTCCGTGATGGTGGTATTGCGAGCACGAGCTACTTCAGCACGACGGAGTCCACGACTGAAGTGCAGGCGAGTCATTGCTACTCGTGCAGTTTCACGCATTGCCACTGATCTTGCCATGCTTGCTGAAGACGTCAGCAAAGAGTGCTCACTCAGCCTCTGCTGAATGCCACCAAGGACATCTCCTTGAAGTCGAGGCTGCCGTCCAGTCACCACCTGCAACGGTGAAAAACCACTGTCGCCAACATCCATGTTATACGACATGACGGCAATGCCAAGGGCATCTTTCATCTCAGCTGCTCCAATCACCGAATGCTGAGCAACTACTGCACCGAGGAGGCCTTTCAAAACACCTCCTGAACGCTCTGCAATGCCATTCTGCCATGGTGATCCAATGCCCGTGTAGTACAAGTAGATCCCCAGCCCAGAGCAGAACGATTCAAACTCGTGACTTATAAATTCACGGCCATGATCAACCACCAGGGTCCTAGGCGGACCCATCAGCGGCAGCCAGTGCTGCTTGATGAAGGAGACAACCTCAGCAGTAGCCTTCGATTCCAGCAGACCTGCCATCTGATACTTCGAAGTGAAGTCGGTGAGGTGGATGACCGTGTACTTGGTCTGAGCTGCATCATACACGTGCATCAAATCGCAATGCACTTGGTCATTGGTATCACGAGGTGTTGGCAGTGATGCAGGCTTCGGAGGTTTTGCTTTGCGCCGTTCTTGACAAAGAGGGCACTTGAGGTTCTTGGCTGCAATCACCGCTTCCAAAGGTGCTCCACTAATGATAAGGGCACGTGCCAACCTCTTGGGATGCCGATGTCCAGTGTTTTCGTGAAGTCGACGCACTGCTTGCATAGTACCAGCCGAAATGCGAAGACCTTCAGGACGATCAGGCAAATCCAGCTCAGATCCGCTGTCATCAGGAGCCACTTCCATGACACCCTCATCATCTGGGGGACCACCTTCATCACCTGGGGGACCATCAGCTGCAGCTCCCAAAGGCCGACTTGACGCTTCCATCTCGGCGTCCAGCTCATCTTCCAAGGCATAGGCTTCATGGGAGTCCATGTCATTCGGCAACCGTCCACCAATCGGCCTACCAAAATCCAACTCAAACTGTTCCTCCACAGCCTGAACAATGGCGCGTGCCATCAACGGAGGATACCGCCCCGCAGGAGCAGTGATCTTGCTTCCTCCAATCACAGGCGCATGCTTGTGATTTCGCTTGCAAAGCTTGTTCAGGAACTTGGAGACGACAACCTGAGATGAAGTGGCAAGTCGAGTCGGCTTCTGATGCAAAAGTCCACGAGCATCCATCAGCCTGAACCTGCATTGATCAAACTTCACCATCATGGCCTTGAACTTGATGAGCCATTGTCGCATCTCTTGCAATCGCCAGGCCTTCGAGCCCGCCGGATTCTCCAGCACATAATGACGACCATTGCGAACTTGTTCTTCAGCCAGCTTCAAGGCAAAGCGCAACAAGGTGATGCCACGTTCATAGTGCCTAGCTGGATCCTTAGGAGGGTTCAAGGACAGCAGCTGTGACCAGAAGTTGCAGGGAAAGGCCAAAATCAACATGTAGGGCTTGTTCTGTCGCACCCACCGAAGAGCTTGTAGACGATGAAGTGGATTCATAAAGTCCCACCCCGTTTCCAAACTCATCGGAGTACCAGTGCGATGCCCTCGACGTTGTGCAGCTTTGGTGATGCGTTGAGAACTCGTGTACACTTCCGTGACCAGTGGGGCATGCAACGAGGGCAAGGAAACACTTGCCAGGAAGACCTCGTTCATGTACTTCTCCATGTCATCAACCCACATAGTCTCAAAGGCCGCATGCACCTGAGCTGCTGTCGTTGACACTTTCTTCCTGTCGGCCACATGTTTTTCCCAGGCCTGGACAATCATCTGCCTCTGTCCAGCTTTCAATGAACCACTCAGTGGAGTCGGGGCTGCTTCTCCGGCTCCGATTCCGCGTTCGAAGTGGCTTCCCCGTCGGACATCTCTGCATCTGGACGTGCTTCTCCCGGTTGAAGTCCGATGCTCATGATGTGTGTGTACATCTGGTTGAACATCGACTGGTACTTCTCCTCCTGCTCGGCCATCATCTTCTGCATCACTTCCACGGACACCATCTGGTCCGCAGTTTGGGGGGTGCTGTAGCTTGAGCACGGGGGAGTTGAAATCATGTGATGCTCTGGAGGTACTTGTTGACTGGATGCAGACTTCCCTTTTGCCTTTGCGACCGGCACCTTGCTGGGCAGCTTCATAGTTTCGACGGTCGGTTTGATCTTTGCTTTCAGCTGCTCCACCGTGTCCTTCTCGTCGATCTTCACATGGCAAAGAGCTCCCAAACGAAGAAGGTCTGCTTTCAGTGTGGGCAATCCCCCACGGGGTCCCAGCAGGGACCGAAGAGCCGCATCTCGTTCTTGTTGTCCATGATGTTCCTCGGCCTCCTTCTTCGCGGCATCCACCAAGGATCGACGAATGCTTGCGTTGACACCCTTGAGCTTGAGAGTCGCCAACATGCCATCG
>VSDK01014800.1:0-28386 GCA_009767595.1 Symbiodinium kawagutii
TTAGATCAGACAAGTGATAGCGTCAGTGAGTGATGTAAGTGATGTTGCTCGAGAAACGCAATGGTTGTGCGTTTTAACCGGCCGTTTTTTTTGCGTAACTTCCAGTCCTACAGTGATTAATCATGAGGATCTTTTGTACACCTGATCAAAATATATTGCGCGTAAGCACTCTGATGTCTTACAGGATGCATGCATGCATGGATGGATGGATAAATAGATAAACAGATAGAAAGATAGGTAGATGGATTGATAATCAGATAGATCGATAGATAGAAAGCCTTTATAGATAGATAGATAGATCGATAGATCGATAGATAGATAGATAGATAAATAGATAGATAGATTACATACATAGAGAGATCAGTAGATATATCCAAGTATATTTGTGTATATATATATATATATATATATATGTACGTATTAGATAGATATATAGATGGATATACTAGATTCCAACATAGGTAGACAGATTAGATAGATGAGGTAGATTAGATAGATGCAATAGAGTAGATAAGTAGATTAGACAGATGTATGATACATTAGTTTAGATTAGATTAGGTTAGGTCAGGTCAGATAAGATGAGAATAGAGTAGATTAGAAAGATAAATGGATATAAATAGAGAGAAGGATAGATAGATAGATAGATAGATAGATAGATAGACAGATAGATAGATAGATAGATAAATAGATAGATAGATATATAATAGATAGATACATTGAAACGTCGTAGATAGATAAATCAATATAAATATAAATATATATTTGTTTTTTGAAAATTAGAAGAATGATTGATAGAAACAAAGGCTGGAATAGTGAAAGATTGATAGACTCATGATCGATAGACTCATCTGAGATAGATACATAGATAGAAAGATAGATAGAGAGAGAGGGAAAGCAAATGATATATATATATACATATATTTGTAGATATATAGATGGATAATAAGAAAACAATTTACATAAATAGATAGATAGATAAATAGACAGAAAAGACAGAAACACAGAAAGATGATCGGTAGACAGATAGGGACAGAGGAAAAAAAGGAGGCATAATTATGCCCACACAGGCTCATGCACCAGACACATCTATTATTGTTACTTACATTTTGGGTTGGTCCAATGTGATCATTGGAAATTCTTGGGTTGTATCATGGAAACATGGAGGGTGCCATCTTTTTGTTTCTTTTCTTATTTACTTTCTTTGTTTGGATTTCTATTCCTACCACTACTTACCGTCAAATAAGATAAATAGTTTTAAATACTAGAGAATCACCACATAGGTTTAGAGGTTGCAACCTGCTTCGTAGAAGTACCTCTTAGAACCCTCTAAGAGGCACCCTATCTTCTTAGAACCAGTTTAGTGGGTTAACAGTATGGTGACCCCCAATTCTTTTTGCCCATTCATGATGTTGTGTGATCCGATGCCCATCAAGGTTCCCTTGCCTCATGAGTTTGTCGTGGGTCAATCTGACTTGCATGTTTGGACCAATGGTTCTTGTCATCTTTGCATCGGTCCACAGAATTTTCGCACTTGTCATGATCATTTGCAGTTTGCGGTGGTGCTCTCACACCGTGGCATCATGGTTGTCACTCGGTCCCTGGAGACGGTTGTATCCCATGCAATTGCCGGTGTTCAACATTTGTTTGATGTTGAGAGTCTCTATGCAGTTGACTTGGCAAAAGTGATGGTCCCCGAATGCAAACAGCTTCCCAATGCGATCTTTGTACTCACTGGTCAGGCAACAAAGAAAGATGCTGCAATCTGGGGCAGAATCAGTGTGAAAGTCTCCAATTCACATGTGGTGTTTCTTCCAAAGGTTCCCCAGGATCGAGGATGCATTCAGGAGTTCTTGACACTTCTCAAGTGTTGCGGACTGATTGAATTCATCATGTCTTTGGGGTGGCAACTTGCTATGGAATTGAACCATCAGGCAGGGGTGACGCAAGATGCATTGACATTGATGCCCAGACCTGGTTTCTTGGCGGTCTCATGTAAAGATATCATGCATTGCTTGTCTACACAATGTTTCATCTACAAGTTGCACTCTCATGCGACTCTTGGAAGAATCCCAACAGTCGAGTGCCGATTCAAGCTGCTAGGTGAACTGGTGTGGATTGGGATGATTGATCCACGATCCAATGCCTCATTCTTTGTTGACCTCTGGAATGAAGCCCTTGCGATTTTTGGATTTGATGGGGGCCTGCGGTTTTTGATCAACGGTCGGCTGTTTTCTGCTGATGATTGCTTTGCTGATGTCATCCCGGTTGATCGAATGGCTGAAGGAGTCTTCACATTGCATGCCGTGCGACCTCTCAACGGTGGTGCCCCACAGATTCTCAGGTTGCGCGGAGGAGGACCATCTTCCGACCTATCATTGCATGCCAGGGCTCGAAATGATTTGGCTGCATTTCTGCTCACCCAGGGAGTGGATCTCAATGAGGTGGCCACTTTTGCAGAAAAGCTTATCAAGGCTTTGGGCCTCAAGCGGTTGTCGCAATCATGGAACCCAAACAGGTTGCCAAACGATGGGATGCCCTTGTCAAGATGACCAAATCGATGCAGATCCAATTGCCTGATGTTGCTAAGAAACATTTGCAAAAGACCGAAAAGGTAAAACAAGCTATTCGCAAACATGTTCAACCTGAGAGCCAGATCATCAATCTGGACGGTGTCACGTTTCAGGCTGGATTCTTCACCAACGCAGATGGATCCAAGTGTTCACAGGTGACTGAGGTGAAACCGAAAGGCACTGGTGTCATTTTGCTCACACAGAAGCAGGCTGAACCTTGGCTTTCCCAGCCAGGGCACATTACGCAGGATGAGTTTGCTGTATGTGTGGTTGGTGAATGCAAGGGGGCCAGACATTCCAGGTGTAATCCTTTGCAGATGCCAGGGTTTGATGCTCAAGGTCGTCCGTTGATTCTCGCCATTTGTTTGCATAACATTGGCCAAAAGCCGGTCTCCACCAAACATGCCTTGAGTTCCCAAATCCCCGTTCATGAATCTGTTGTCCTTTGCTTCACTGTGTTCAAAGATGAGTGCTCTGCTGAAGAATGGGCCAGCCTGGTCCAACATCCAGTGAAACATGTGTTACATGCCATTGATGCTCAACAAGATCAGATGCCGTTGCTTGCACCACCTTGGGGACGAGTGTTTCAGAAACAAAACCGCAAAGTGGATCCAACAGAGGCCGATAGCTTCCAGTTCCATGCCCGAGTCCGAAAGGACTTGACCAACACATTCCTGCGACTTTCAGGTACACATGCTACGTACATTTCGGTGAAAACTGAGAATCGTACTGTGAGCAAGGAATATCAAGTTGTTTGGCTTTCTTGGAATCACATGCAGCTCCAGGTTAGTGCCACATCCATGACCAAATGCTTGGGGATTGTCCGAACCACTCGCCGCGATGGACGTGTGTCGAAAGGCTTACGTTTTTCTCAGAATGACTATCGTGATGCCTTTGAACTGAGACCTGATGACACCCCACCACCGGATGTGAAACCGAACTTTCTGTTCAAAATTTATCCTACGCCTCTGGGAGCTACGGTTGATTCGGTTCAGAAGTTCTTGGACTTACAACAATGGGGCGCCAGGCCATTGAGGTCTTTGAGTTCAACTGCGTGGCTGTGTGCTTGCGATACACAGTTCGATGCAGTCTTCGCATCATGGAACAACCATTCGATTCTTGTCAAATGGATTGAACAATCACAGTCATCCCGTCAATTGGTACTTGCGGGTCAACTGCCAACGGTGACAAAGAGTGATTCCAAATCTGGGACAGGTGACTCATTGCAGGATGATGATCCTTGGGCTGCTTACAAGGAGCAGCAGCAACAGCAAGGACGACTTGTCAAAGAAGCTGTGATTCCAGCCCCGGTTCTTCGACAGTTGGATGCCCCCATTGAGAGCAGATTCAAGAAAAACGAGAACACCATGAATGAGATGCAAACTCAGATCAAATGCTTGCAGGAGGTGGTCAAGACTCAAGGTTGCGCTATGGAGTCCAGCCATCAGAAACTGCAATCCGACTTCAGCCAATTGCGTGCTGATTGCAAGACCCAGTTTGATACCATGACAGCTGCTTTCCAGTCATCATTGGAAAACGCTCTGAAGACACAGCAGGGCAACATGACAAAACAATTTGCAGACTTGAAGCAGATGATTGCTCGATCTGGATCAGGCAAAAAACGAAATCAAGCTGCCAAAGCAGAGGAACCCCAAGGGGATGAAGACATGGATGATGAATCGTGACTAGGTTCCCTAGTCTTGTTTTCTCTCCTGCAGGCCCCAAGTTTTGTGAATTGGTGCGAGTTTTTTACAATGATTGAGCTGCTTGTCGACGAACTGACAGGTGAGACGTACCATATTTTGTATCATAGTCTGTCACATTGCATTCGCCATTTGACAGCTTCTATTTGCAATGGGATTCTCTGTTTGGTGCTGTGGGCGTGTACAAATTCACATTCCAGAATCTCTCCGAGCATTGGGTTCCACAAATTCAATTCATGCTTGCTCCGATCAATTGCAGTGTCCTTTTCATGCCCTCAAGGCGCGTTGCCTTGTTGTATTGAACATCCTGATTGGTTTCCATTCTACTATGCCACCTGCCTTGGGCAGGCTGCCAATCCAGGCCCACAGCAGGCCATTCGACTGGCAGTGACGAATCCGACAGCTGTGTTCAAAAAAGTTTCAGAGCTGCTTCAGTTCAACGCTCATATTATTTCTCTCAGTGAGACCAGTGCCACATTTCCGATTCAACAATCTGTGACTAAGGATTTGGAAAAAGAACACTTTCGGACGTTTTGGTCCCCACCAGTCAACTCCAATAAGAACACAAACAAACCATCTTTTAGGGGTGCTGCCTTAGGCACACTTGTTGCAACGTGCCTCCCATCCAGGGTGCTTCGTGCTGATATTCCGCAACCCTTGATTGACTCGCAACGTTTTTCAGCTGCTGTGGTTACACTGGCTGATGTTGAAGTGGTAGTGATTTCTCTCTACGGTTTTGCCAAGAAGGTTGAAGGTGGAAAGAAACTTAATGATATCCTTCTTGGTTTTGTTTGCCATCTTTTGCAGCAGATCCACATTCCTTTCTTGATATGTGGTGACTTCAATGAGCCTGTCACTCAGCTTCCCATTTGGCAATTTTTTGCTAATATTGGTGCGGTTGAGGCTCATTCGTACCATAAACATGTCTTCGGATTCCAATTGGAGCCCACGTGTGCTGGTGCCACAGCCACATATAATGACTCGGTGATTTTCCATCCAGTTCTTGCTAGGCATATCCATCGGATGCAAGTTTCTGGGGAGCACGCCATTAATAAACATTCTCCATTATTTGTTGACTTCGATTTTTCGGCCAGAATTTATCAAACAGCAAAGGTCAACACACCAAAGTCTTGGTCATGTTTCGCACCTCCGAAAGAAGCTATCTCAGACTTCTACACTGCTGAAGTTCATCAGAATCCTCTCCACACAGGTCCATTCAGTTCAGTGGAAGAAGCCAATCAAGCCCTTTGCATTTGGTCCAAGCGGATTGAATCATCGGTAGATAAAGCATTACAGCAGCATCACTGTGCGGACCCCATTTCCAACCCAATGCCTTGCCTTAAGACCCAATACCGTGGGAGGGGGGCTCATATTAAGTTCAAACATGTTCCCGCACCACAAGGTGTTAGGCCTGATAGACCTGATGGGTACACACCACAAGGAGAGATTTTTTCCATCACTGCAAAACACAAAGTAAGACAAGTAAGACGTCTTCTTTCTTTACAGAAGTTAATTGCACGCCATGCGAGCTTGAGCATTGATCTTTTCCGGCAACAACAGTTGCAGCAACAGATTCAAGTAGAATGGGATGCCATTCGCAAAGCTCGTGGCTATGGACACTCGTGGGAACATTGGATCTTAAGCTTCGAACCCATCGCATGTATTCCCACAACATGCCCTTGTTCCGATGAAATCCAGATCATGACAAAAATCACAGAGATCGATGCCGATGCGGCTTGCCGGCAGGAAACGATCAAACGTGCACAGGCCAACAAATACAAATTTCAAGTTGATGAAGCAAATAATTTTCTTAGATTTTCCTTTAAAATTGTTAGAAACAAGTCATCTTCAGTCTTCACTGAGGTGCCTAAGGAGTTTTCCGTCCAAGCGAAATTGTTACGGGCCAGATCAGACGGTTTTCCACTTCTCCGTTTGGAAAAGATGGTGAAATTCCAAAATGTTCAAACCCATGACTTTTGGTGAGGCCTTGATTCAACCGCTTGATCAACATGAGTGTACTTTGCAATTCAAGGTGCTGGAAGGGGTCATCCCTCATGAAGGGCTTCTCAAGCAGACACAGTTTCTTTTAGATGCAGATTGCATTGCGACTGAATTTAACCTTTTCTGGAATAAGTTCTGGAACCGTGATGGTTTTGAGATGCAGTTTAATGGAGATGATTGGGAGTCCTTTCGTGATGAATTGAATTCCTTTCATATGCCTACTTTTCCTACAATTGATGTTCAACTAGACAATGTTGATTTGTGGTTAAATGCCATCGCTCAACTCCCTGATGGTAAAGCATCCGGCTTTTGTGGATGGAGGTACGAAGAACTTAAATGCCTTCCCACTTGTTGCATCCGTGACTTAGCGCAGATATGCCATCACATCCTACCACATGGTTTTGATCATTCTTGGATGCATGCTAAGACAGTACTTCTTGCAAAGATTCCCGAACCTACTTGCATCAATCATGCTAGGCCTATCACTATACTTAGTGCTGTGTATAGGCTGATGGGAAGGGTTATTTTTATGCAAGTTGCACCTCGCCTCGCATCTGTGTTGCCATTGCCCATCTCCGGAGGGCTCCCCGGACGGGGAGTCAAGGATGTTGCTATTCACCAAAAATTTATCATCGAAAAAATGTCCATATAGGGGTAACTCCCTTGGAGGCTTTAGTGTTGACTTGGCTAAGGCCTTTAATACTTTCCCACGGTTTCCACTCAAGGTTGCACTTGTTTGCCTTGGGATTCCTGATCACATTGCATCTTGGTGGGTCAAATCCTTGGCTAACATGGTTCGATCCCCACTTGTCAAAGGTTCCTTTGGCGATCCCTTAGGTAGCACAACCGGTGCTCCTGAGGGAGATTGCATTAGTGTGTTGGGTATGATTTCGTTGGCTGCATGTTTTTATTTCAAATTGAAACACGTCTCTCCTTCAATTAGCCCTTTTTGCTATGCGGATCATTGGGCGTGGATGACCACCAGTTTTTCGCATCAATTTAATGCACTTGTTGCGACTCTAAATCTTACCCAATCCCTTAAACTCACCATTGATTTCTCAAAAAGTTGGTCATGGGGGGTCCTGAGGGCTTTTCGATTGCTGTGCAGGCATCTTGAATTGCTTTTTCCGCAGGGCAATGTTCACATTGCCATTCGCACATGTGTCAAAGACTTGGGAGAAATGGTTTCGTATAATAAATCAATTTCTCTTGGTTTTATCAAAGAAAAATTTGATGATGCTGTTGGACGCATCCAACGTATCTCTCGGGTGCCCCTTTCACTTCAATCCAAAGCGAAGATGATTCGGTCCAGTGCATGGGCATCGGCCTTATACTCCTGTGATACAACGTATGTTGGTCAAGCACATTTTCATGATTTGCGTAAAGCGGCCTTGGAATGTCTTTTAGGTAAACATGCAACCTCGAATCCATGGCTTGCCATGTCAAATCTTTCAAGCATTCTGATTGATCCACTCCTACATGTGGTGGCCACAATTTGTAGGAGCATCCGCAGGTTAGCTTCGTGTAATTTTGAACTTGCAAATGAACTTGTTTCCTTTGCTGTGGGTTACTCTGGTCGCACGGGCACAGGGCCAGCTTCGGCCCTGACACTTCATCTTAAGTATATTGGATGGACCTTATCGCCTGGTGGTGATCTGTCCTGTTCGGATGATCCTTGTTGTAATATCTTGAGGGATTCTTCCAAACAAATTTTTCGTGCGATGCGAAGAAATTGGCTTAACGTTGTCATTTCGAAAGTGCAGCGAAAAGGCATACCTGAGGTGCCTCTTCATCCATCGCCTGTATGTGAAGAATTTCTCAAACTAAGTGATGCTCATCAAAAGTTGATTGGATTGAACCTGGTAGGTGGTTACCAGAGCTCTTCACAGAAACATATTTGGAATCAATATGTCGAGCCCGTGTGTAACCTGTGTGGCCAACCTGACAGTAGGCCACGTCATATCCTGCAATGCCCGGCCACTCAACATGTTAGGGATCGTCACCGTGACATTGTTTCATTCGTTCAAGATCATCGCAAAGATTGGGTGTATATCCCTCTTGCTCATTCTCATGAAGATCAGCAACTTTTTGATGTTGTACATACAACACACACATTGCCAAACGATGTTGTAACTAAATCCACATGCGGTGATGAGATTTTTCTTTTTACTGATGGAGGTGGTCTCCATCCCAAGGACCCTCAGGCGGATTTGGCTTCGTGGTCTGTGGTTCAGGCCGTTAGTGATACGATTCCTGCTTCAGAATTCCAATCCAGGATGCCCAATTTTGAAACGTCGGCAGTTGGCCTTGTTCCTGATCGGCAGTATGCGGGTCGAGGTGAACTTTGTGCCTTTGTAGTTGCATTACGTGCGGCTAATCGGCTTCCCGTAACCCATCGTGTTTCTTTTGTTACCGATGCACAGTACATCTTTCGTATCATTCACAACATCAAGACGGGGTATCTTTTGACACGTGGTCACACTTTTGCCAATGCAGATTTGTTACCTGAAATCATGGCATTATGGGATAACAATCGTTTCTCCTTGATAAAAATTAAAAGCCACAGACCATTCCATTCTGCAAAGGATCATTTCGACCTTTTTTTGATTGCAGGCAACTTTTTCGCAGATAAAGCTGCAACAGCATCCCTTCAAGCTTCACTTGATGTGTGGACTACATCAAATGAGATTGCCAAGTTTAATTGCCATGAACGCAAAGCCATTGCAGACTATTTTAATTTTTTAGTTGATTTAAACGCCACACAGATGGAACTTGCAAAAAATCAGGCATCTTCAGGTGGAGCTGCCATTGATATAGCAGATCGTATCATGCCTCGTGATCTCAATCATGATGATGCTGCGGTTTTTTTGCAGCAATTTAGACCTGATCATTATCAATGTCCTTCTTTTCCTCAACCGGAAATAAAGTTTTTCCAGGCCATGCAGTGTGGAGCAAACCTTGCCCGGATGGTGTTCCATTGGGCCGCTACACTGGCCTGGCCCCCTCATATCTCCGATGACTATCGCTCCTTTGATGATTGGGGTATTAGTTGGTTGGAGTTGACAGTTAGTTTTCTAATTGCGAGTCAAAAATATTTTCCTATCCCACTTCAAGGCCGTGGCTATGATAAAAAATATGCGGAATATATGTCAGATGAAGCCCTTTTGTGCCCACCTCATAAGCGTGCTGTCTTTCAGCAATCAGCCTTTCTGCAGAGAACAATCCAGTGTTTGCAAACGATTACTCAGATACCTTTTTTCCCAAAATTTGAACTGAACAAGTGTGCATCTATGCAACGTTTGGGATACGTGGGCCAACCACCGGCGGGTATTCCTTGTCGGCCAATCTTACCTAATGCCGAAGCTACGATTGAATGTGTCCAAAACTATGTGTTTACACAAGGGAGCACAAAACATTCCATGAATCTTCCAATCAAAATTCCACAAATTCCTTCCATCCTACATTTTGAGGATGTTCTTGAAGAATTGAGCATGAAAGAAACCTACCGTTCTTATCAATACTTGTACCGGCAATTGGGGTGAATCCTTCACGGAATCTTGTCTTGCTGCATTGATCGTCGAGCTCTTTGATTTGCCTGCTGCTAGTTTCACTGTTAGGCAGTTGCCCTCCCACCTGCGGTTTGGGTTCTTGTCGAGTGGAGAGTGTCCGCGCTGTGAGGTACCAACAATGGGGGATGATAACCAGCAATAATAGGGACAACAATGGTTAAATGATAGGGGAACCAGGGGTACGATTGGCTATGGGTCAATATCAATCAGCCAACTAATGGAGGATAATGACCAACAATAAAGAGAAAAACAGCCTGGTTAATGATGGGGAACCAGGGGTACAGGGTGAACTGACCCATTGCCAATTGGTCAAGGACTATTCGCTGATATTCAGTGTTGACCATATGGTGGTTTTTTTGAATGGAGGTACCCCCCAAAAATGTCTGGTTTATTGCTGGATAGTACATGTTGTGCGGTAATGATTTAAATGTGGAAGAGTGACAGCTGCCGGGTCCGCCGCTCAAGAAATGTGGCTCAATCTCGGTTCCATGGAACCCTTATCGCGCAAAGTTGCTGACAGGGGAGAAGATTGTGCTACCCAGATTTTTTTTTCCAGTTATCACCGAACGCACCCCCCAGTAGTCAGTCATTCAGCAGCGACAACTAGTAGCCGGCTATTGATCGATAAAGATCTCGAAGCCAAGCAGGAAATAGGACATGGTTGGCACACCCCCGTGATCGTTGCTCCGTGAGCGGCAGGACGCATGGTGTGCTTGGGGGGTTTGGTACCTTCTGCTGCTCGGAAGCGGTATTGTTTCGTGGGGTATCTGGTAGAACTAAGGGAATATCTTTTGGATTTGTGGTTACAGAGTGGTACTCCCCAGCAACAAATTGGGACATAAGCTTTATAAACACGGCTATACGTACCACAACTAGTAGTTACCCTAGTTATAAACCAACTTTGCTAAGTAGCGGGTACTACTCTTTAGTAGTCATGGCTGTAGGGGTCATAAAGTTACATCTACCAAACATGCATAGCTATACTTGGATGTGCAGCTAGGGTTGCGACCCTGGTTATGAACATTTATGAACTCTATAAGGTAGATGAACTAACCCCGAGCTAAGCATGGTGAATGTATCAGCAACTATCGGTGCACATGCAAGGGCGGGTTGGAAATGGCAGATCGTCAGAGCTATTGATGCAGTGGTTACTGCAATGACCGGAAATTGTGGGCGCATATATTTCAGCTAGTTGATCGTTTCTATAGGTACTGAATTGGTACTAAAATGATTTCAATGATCAATCACTTGTTGATAACACGTTTTTTCTTGTAGTATTGTTGGTTTATGCGTTTAACATGGCAAAAAATATGCAGGTTCTCAGGCTGGGGCCAGGCAGAAACAGAATATATTTGATGTATTGGGTACTTCGACTCCACGGGATACACAGTTTGCCTTTCAACCAGCGAAGCAAAGATTTGTGTTTGAGAATTTTGATATCACTACCAATGTTCTGCTGACAGCAGATATAACACAACGTAGCGGCATGATGAAAACAAAATGAACTAGTAGCCTTTGTGGTCAATTGCAGACAACATGAAGAACAATTTCACAACAACTACAACAAAGCCGAGCACGACGGATGGCAAATATAGTACAATACTAACGAACAGCCGAACTAGCCAATCATATGTAAGGTACAGCCTTCCATAAGTCCCGCAATAGGTTCGTTGACCGACCAAGATTGGGGCATGTAGACAATGGGAACATGGGCAACAACGAAGACAAAAAAGTCTCAAGAACCTGCGTCAATCAACAACATTTTTTCAGAGGCATCATCAAACAAACTACCTTTTGAAAACCTAACTTGCAGGTTTGGCAAAATCTTTTTGTTCAATAGCCAAACCATCTACGGATGCTGGATTTTCAACTTCTAGGTCAGTGGAGCAAAAAAAACAAAAGCAATTGATAATGGAAACATCCGGTCGAAATAGTCATATTGGGCTCGCTAGAAAAAAAACAACTACGTACCCAAAATTGTGAAAGTAACGTTCTAGCGAGGACAGTTATGTGTACATCTGAGTATCAATGTATGTGTAATTTCATGTGTTACCAATAGCGACATACACAGGAGATGTATATATATATAATATATATGTAGTATATGGCAGTGGGTTCAGCATGTGCACAGGGGGTCGGGGTGTCAGGTTGTTTTCCGATGGATGTGACTTGCGTTCTGGGACCAGCAGCCAACAATCGACCATGATGCCTGCCATCAAACTTCACATGTTTGTTATATGGCTATGGGTCAATATTAAACAACCAATTTCATGGGGGATAATGACCAACCAATCGTAAGGAAAACAATGGTAAATGATAGGGGAACCAGGGGTACACGGTTTTGACCCACAGCCATATCCCCCAGTTTTGGTGTTGTTCTTCAATACCCTTCAGCCAGCCACCAAGCATTCACCAACCATGAGTCAACAAGTATCACGAACCAATCACCAAAGCATTTGCCAGTTTTGGACCTCCATTCTTGGTTGTTTTTCTGGACTTATGTTGGTTTTGGATTGTGCTGAGATTGCAAACTGTTTAGTCCGACTTGTTGACTTGTTGAGATTCTTGACGATGTTCCCTTACACTATGTTTCCACTTACCATCAAATCTTCCATTTAACTCAAGTGAATTACGGTCATAACTAGGGTCAATAGTGGTAAATAGTGGTTGAAAATGGTTAAATTAGGCAAGCATTACTAACCACTATCAACCATTATCGACCATTATTAACCACTATCAACCATTACTAACCACTATCAACCATTATTAACCATTATTAACCACTATTACGCCATTGATGACTATGTAACCAACCCCAGTTCCAACAACGGAAACGGACACCAGCTACCGATCGCCTCACACGAGGTTGGCGGTGTACCTGTGCTATGCAGCCCTTTCCACGATCACGTTGGCAAAGGCGGCGACCGCGGTTGGGATCGGTGTCCGTTGGTTTCATGGCTTGGATGGTTCTTATTGGGAGAATGACCAACAGTAGGGGTTAATTATGGTTAATCAAAGGGATTAATAGGGGATAATCACCAACAATTTCTTGGATGGTTCTTATTGGGATAATGACCAACAATATGAACCATCATAACCAACAAATAGGGGTTAATTATGGTTATCCCCTATGATTATCCCCTATGAACCAACAGAACTAGGTTATCCCCTATGATTATCCCCTATTGGGAGAATGACCTAGGGATAATCACCTATAATAACTGATGTGGTTATTGTTGGTTATTCCCATTGATAATGGGGATTAGTAGGGGATAATCACCTAACTGATGTGGTTGATGAATGGTTATGATGACCAACAATAGGGGTCAATTATGGTTAATCATAGGGATTTATAGGGGATAATCACCAACGATAACAGCTAGATATGGTTTACTGGTGGTTCATGAACGTATATGGCTCCGGGTCAAGCAGTTGACCAACCAATTTTCTAGCGATAATATAGCAAGCATAAGGGAAAACGTGCTGGTTTATGATGGGCAACCAGGGGTGCAGGGTGAAGTGACCCATAACCATATGGGGCATATCACCTGTGACCTAAGGCTTTTTTTTTGTTTGTGGTTGTTTATCACTTGTTGGTTGCTTCCTTGTGTAACACTTGTTGGTTGCTTGTTGTTCAATGTTCATCACTCTCGTTGTTTATCACTTGTGCGGTTTTCCAAGGTTTTTTTAAATCCGAAATCAAGCATGATCAACCATTATGACACGCTTCACCAACCATTGTGACTTGATCACATTTGAACTTCGATCAACCATATCCAACCATTATGACATGAACCAACAATCAACCATTATGCTTGCAATCATTGTTGCTTAGTTGGCGAAATTTTGGCTGGTCGGTTCGTTGGTGAATCCCTGTTTTTTCGAGGAGGACTGAACCTTGCTTTCACAATGGGGAGCCCGCGTTTTTTGGACCTGGCTGGGCCCGAGGTGGCTGCTTATTATTGATCGACATTGGGGGGTTGCTACTGGTCAATGATATGAAGTCCTGTATTCATTAATGTTATAGATGCACTAGGAGTAATCCACGTTTCCACTGTCAGCGATCCATAATCACCCATTCGACGGAGATGATTCGTGATTGAACACCAATGGTCAACCACCATTGGTTGCTGCTGACTAATGGCATGGTGAATAGTGGTTGATTCTTAAGAGCTAACAGTGAATAACGGTGAACATCCAGTATTCACTAATCGTGAAGACTAGCTAACATCATAGCCGGATGTTCACCATTAACTACTGGATGTTCACCATTCCTGGTGAACAATGGTGAATCATGCGCAACCGTTCACGTTCATTCGGAGATCAAGCGACCAATCTGCAAGGCGAAGCCATGGCTTGGGGACAGGGCGCATCACTGGGACGCCGCCACGGGGAATTCACCACCGCACCAGACGCTCTTGTCATTAGCCATTTGGCAACAAATCTGGTTGGTGGTTCTAAACATTTTTGTTCACTAGTAATCATTAACAAATGGTTGGTTGACTCATATTTTTCATCGGGATAAACCACCAACCAGAAATCATCAGTAAATGCTAAGAATGATGCTTCTCATTTAGCCATAGAACTTAGCACCACAAGCATCATTGACAAAGCATTCATTGCTGTAAGCATTTGTTGGTGACATGATAGTGATAATCATGAGCACCATTTACATTAATTTATCATGATCTTTTATTCATCATCATCAATTGAGCATGTGTGTTTCTATCATTTCCATCATCAATCATCATTCATCATCAAGCACAATTGTTTGACCCCATCGTAAGACTCCATGCAGGCCCTGCAAGAACCAGACTACATTGACAGCAGTGAGAAGCAGATGCCGAAACCACCACCTTCGCTGGATGTGTGCGCGCCTTCGACACAGCCGAATGGCTGGTGCTATGCCGGGGCCATCGAGATAGGTAGGTCGACAGGTTGGTAGGTAGATGAGTGGGCAACAATGATAAGTGCTGGCTTCTACGTTGTAGTGATAACTTTGCGATAACCATGGTTTGCAACCGGTTGGTTCGTGATTTTTCTGGACGACATATCTAACAAGGATAGGTATGCATTAGTAGTTAGGTAGGCAGGCAGGCTATTAACCACCTATAGGTAGGTAACAATGATATCAATGGTATAGTATCGGATGCTGATAGTTTTAGCTAGTGGTTTAATGCTGGTAGTTGGATGTTGTTCGTGATTTTTCACGAGTTGGTGTTGGTGAGATGGTTTATTGATGGCTAACAACCTCAAACTATATATATTGATAATGAGGTAGCTAGCGGGACTTCCACTTGTGGACAAGGCACCAATCCTCCATCGGAAGTCTTAGACGGGCATTTGAAGCTCGTCTTTGAATACAGATCTCCTACGGACACTGAGAACACAAAGGTGATCAAAACACAACATGAGCCGACAATGTACCAGAACAATGCTCATGAAGGATTGCCAACCATTTCATTGAAGTTGTGTATTTCGTGAAGGATTGCCGACCATGTCCCAGAACAATGTTCTTCCTGGTGCACAAAGTTCATCATCGAGCCGAGTTCACGCCTTCCCGGTAAGTATTCGCTGATTCGAGATGATTTGAGGGGTTCCCCTATTTTGGGAAACACCCAAGTCTACGTTCGCGGGCAGGTTGGGTCTACTGAACACTCCGAGAAGAACCGTTATTGATGTTATTACATCTCAAGCCTTTGATATGTGTTGTATTCTTAAGGGCTATTGTGCTGATGTACCATGGTTGCATGCCTGTTACAGTATAACTTATGACCCCAACTGCACATCCAAGTTTGTAACAACTGCCGCTGGTTGGTGGTTTCAAACATATTTTATTTCCCCCAGTATTTACAACGGTTGGTTGGTTGACAAGCATACGTTTCATGACAGGGTGGTTCAACCACCAACCAGATCGTTATTCTTCACCGTCCATAGGGTCACATCAGGAGCATCGAATGATGTTCAACATTAGTGAGCATCATCAACCATTAACCATCATGGATGCTCCTCATTTTTGTGACATAGCATCACCAACCATACCTCGGCATTAGTGAACCTCTTTAGCTAACCAGTATTAATTAACATCCTTAGTTAACCAGTCTTAGCTCAGCATCATTAGTTCACCAGCATTAGTTAACCATTAACCAACCATTAGTCAACCATCATTGGCATTGGTATTACTGATAGCCGCATTAGTCAGCCAGTTAGCCATCATTAGTTGATGCTTACCATTAGTTACCCAAACCGTTTGGTAACCATCCTGGTTGGTTGATGAGGTAACCAAATTAGTCATTAGTTGATGGTTACCATTGGTTACCTCACGATTAACTAGTTAACTAATGATTATCAACCATTGGTTGATGGTTCACTAGGTAACCAACCATAATTATCATCAACCAACCAACCATTGGTTATCACCAACCATTGGTTACCCATCCTCAACCACTGGTAACCATCCACTAACCATCCACCAACCAGGATGGTTACCCATCACCGGCGCCGCGGCTCACCTTTCGTGGCCGCTCGCCCAGGAGTTGCTGAAGATCAGTGAGCACCTGCAACGCGGTCGTGGTCGTGGTGCACGGGACGGGGTGTGAGGTCGTCGTGGAATACGCCAACGGTTATTGCGGCGAAAGTGGTTGAAATGAGTGGTTCATACATATGTAAATATTGCTCTTATAAATATATATATATATATATGTATATATAGTTAGTGGCTATTGATATTATATATTTAGTGACTATTGATACTGTTATCACTGATTGCTAATATTGGTTAATGGCTGGGGGGGGAGATGGTTGATTCTGGCTGAAGATCACCAACGCTTGGCTGCGAAGATGGGTAGCGCTATGATGGCGGGTTGGGTCGTCGGCCTGGAGGTCGGCGCAAGGGGCGGAACCAAGGGGCGTCGCCCCCAGGCATTGCTGGTGGCCCCAAAATAGTTATGGTAGATATGGCGAGCTGGGTCAAGCAGTTAACCAACTAACTGGTTATAATGGTTCATAATAGCGGGTAATAACTAACAATTATAGGGGATATACCAGCTATATATGGCCGTGGGTCAAGCAGTTAACCAACCAACGTTCATGGGGGATTTCCACCAACAATTTCAGAGGGAGAACAATGGTGAATGATAAGGGAACCAGGGGTACAGGGTGAACTGACCCACAGCCATATGGTGGTTTCTCAAGTCATAGGGGACCCCAAAAAATGCTGGGTGACTATAAATGATTTACGACTTGGATGATTTTCGGGTAGCCCGATTTTAAGAAACCTCCACATGGCTGTGGGTCAAAACCCCGTACCCCTGGTTCCCCTATCATTCACCATTGTTTTCCCTCTGAAATTGTTGGTGGAAATCCACAATTAGTTGGTTGGTGAATATTGACCCAGCTCGCCATATGGGTGTCTTCAAAATAGGGGTACCCTTCAATCATCTAATACTAGTCATTTATAGTAATAAACCAACCATTTTTGGGGTTCCCCAATTTTGAGAAGCCACCGACCCATGGCCATGTTGGTGAATATTGACCCTTAGTAGGTCATTGTCCCCCATGATTGTTGGTTAATATTGACCCAGCTCGCCATATATAGCTGGTATATCCCGTACTATTGTTACTTATTATGCCCTATTATTAACCATTAACCAGCTATTAGTTGGTTGGTTAATATTGACCCAGCTCGCCATATCTCAAAAAACCCAAAAAGATGTGCCTCACAAAGACCCAAACCTCGCTGCGGCTTGGCTCGTCTCCAAGAGCGCCTTGACGTGTGCGCCTCCGTCGCTGACCCGTCGCTGCTTCAGCGAGACTGACGGTCCGGTCACGATATTCGTTGTGGGTCAACCAACCAACCAATGGTGATTTATAGCTGGTTAATGGTTGATAATAGGGTATAATAAGTAACAATAGTAGGGGATATACCACCTATAAATGGCTATGGGTCAACCTGGTGGTTTCTCAAGCCATAGGGACCCCAAACAATGGTTGGTTTATTGCTATAAATGATTCAACAAGGGTGATTTGGGGCTACCCCCATTTTGAGAAACCACCACCTACTGTTTCCGAAAAACTCTTGGGAAGAAGTTCAGTGAACATTTTGTAGACCAGTTTTTCTCAAAGTTTTTCAAAGTCAGGTATGAAACCAGCATTGACAATCAGCAGTTGTTACGATTTTATTGTGTGTTTGTTTTCACATCTCGTCCCAACAAGGCCCGTAGGATTCTAACGTTTTTTGGAATAATGTTGGTTATTGTACAGCTACTCAAAGCTAGAGTTCTACCAAGGTTGCAGAGAGCAGACCAGTATCTTTTGACAATTTACTGAGTGCAAAGTCGTCGGCAATTGCTAAGACTCCATCACCAGTTTGAAACAATATTCTATATTGCCAGCATTTGGCAACTACTGTGTTCATTGACTGTTTTTTGCGTTGCTGATTTTCCTTTGGAATAATTCATGACCATTCCGTCTATGGTACGTTGTTTCTGATCGCCCTCGGAGTTCAATCATGTTGACCTGGCTGAGGCAATATTCGATGCTGGGACAGATTGCAGTGATGTCGCAAACTGGTTGGTTTCTGAAAGATGGTTCTGAAGACCACTTGGATTTGAGGCTCAATGCACCTCGGAAGCGGCCGCGGTCGTTTTCCGGAGCTTGGTGATGAAGATGTTCACAGAAATGTGGTGATTTGTCAAAATAGGAGCACCCCCAGGTATCTTCCGTTTTTTTACCATTTATAAGTAATAAATCAACTATTCTTGTGGTTCTCTATTTTGAGAGACCCCATGTGGACACGAGCATCCCATCATGTTCGAAATTTCAAGAGCCTGTGGTAGCTACGAGGGATTGAGCGATCATTGATTAGTCGGTGAGATTTCTAGGACACTGGCAACTTGGCATCCATGGCTGTCACTTCCATACTGAACATGGTCATCGTTCGGTGGATTTGAATTTCCCATATATGCGTATTTATAGGCGAACCCAGGTACACACATGCACATAGATCGATCGATAGATTTTTGAAAGGAATCAGACGTATTTTTTTTTGTGTTTGACTGGGATCATTGAACTGTGAATCTCCACGGGTAAACCTTTGTCCAGACCCAGTAGACAAACAACCAAGCGCTAAATCAATTGAATAATGTTTCTCAGTGGTTGGCTCATGACGACTGGTATCCAACAATAATAGTGACGTATATAAAATGACCGTTCATCATGCAATAGTTCAGGGATATGGCTAAGGGTCAAAGGCCCCTGTTACTTCTGAGGCTGTTCACATTTCCATACTGGTGATTTCTTACAATAGGGCTACCGCCAAAATCATCCTTGTTTCATCATTTATTATAGCAACAAGCCAATCTGCGTTCATTTATAGAGGGAGTTTAGCTAAATAGGATCGAACACTAGCAATCAAAAATCCGCCAATAATTGATAGTCTCCAAAGTTTTCCCGGCAAAATACATTGCTCTACCAGATGTCATACTTACATTCCCGTTGAAAGAACAGCTAATCAGTGAGGAGTGACGTAGATACTGTTTGGCTGGCTTTGCTTGGCCTGAAAAGAGTGGCTCATAAGAAAACTTACCAAGAAGGAACCGATCATGACAGCGACCACCAACAAGAATGAACAACCTGAATGGTTCGTCACAATTAGCAGCAATATCCAAACACAGTGATAATCATAGGGATTATTTCAACAAGCATGATGATAAACATGATTTGCCATGTTTGTAACCACGTGGCTGGTTGTTGATTATTTTCGATCATGTTCTTGTGTTTCCAACAATGATTAGCGCAATGGGCTGATGCTAGTAGGAATGGTGAATAGTGAGAACTATTAATGACCACAGTGAATCAAGAACAGCACCATGATCAACCGATATCACCATCGGTCACCAAATTGTCAACCATTCTTCAGCAAGCTGCAGACCATTTTCAGAAGATCAAACAGCCAAGCTTGGCATCATCATGCATTGATGATGGTTGATGATGGTTCATTAATAGTGATGCTTTATGATTGATGGTCAGTTCATCTTGGTTAATGATGGTTGATAATGATTAGTAATCTAGTATCCTACATAAACCATCATCACCCTGAATCAACCACTATTGATCCATGTTGCACGACCTTCTCTAGACTGCGTCTAACACCCTTGGGCAACACTCATTATTAACCTGTATTAAGCACCATTATGTGGCACGATGACTGATGACCATTCTGAACCAGGATTAACCAGCCTATTAGCCATCATTAGCCACTGAGTCTTCAGGATGAGTTGAACCATTTTGCACCCGATTTCGCGTTGCCGGGGCCACCATCAACTGGCCCTGCCGATCGCCTCCCGAGGTATCTGAGACCTTCTATGATCCAGACGCTCGGGTGGTGGAGCAAATTTCAAATTTGGGTTGATTCAAGTAGAATTGAAAATCGTTACCACTGGTTCATACTGTAGTGGTTGAGAATACTGGTTGATAATGGTTGACAATCAAAAACCATATGATAACTAACAATCATTTTTTGCGCATGGTGTTTAAGGGAATGATTAATGATTCATGATGCTCACTTGTATTATTAGCCAGCATCAATGAAAAACAGGGTAAATGATGGCAATTTGATTTGACGGCTGCTTGCTGTCAACTATCAATTTTGGCTGATGTTGAGTAATGGGTGAGAACCATCAAATGTTTAAAATGAAGGTCGATGTAACGACTTTTACTGTCGACAGGAATGATCAATGATGGTTTAGAAGGATCAATGCTTGCTTTTTAACGAGTGATGCCTCATCATATGCTTGTTTCGCAAATTAAGGGTCCCCCAAATCAGCCTTAAATCTGTATAGCCATAAATCAACCATTTTGGGTACCCCTATTTTGAGAAACACCCATATCTTTGACAGTTGATGGATGGTGGATCACACACCGCCCTCTAAGGTTCGGACCCCAAGCCCTGAAAGTGGGATAATAAGCCACTCTACTTCGGTGTTCTACCATGGTCATACGGTGGTTTCTCAAGTCATAGGGGACCCCCCAGTTGTCATCCATTAACCATTTACAGCAATAAACCAACTATTTTTGGGGGGGTCCCCCATTTTGAGAAATCACCATATCTACAATAACTGGTAGTAACCCTAGTTAGACGGTAGTTGATGAGGGGCCCCACCTTGTAATGGCGGTATTCACAAAGAATTGATTACTATTATTTTTAAGTGGGCCATGAGCCGGGAGCCGTTGCTTGCTGGCATATTCATTCCACAACTGTTCTTGGATTTTTCAACCCATTGTCATTAGATTGATGTCCACCATCACCAGCAAACGAAGGTCAGATCACAAACCCATAATGAATCATTGATTGTGTTTATCTTGGTTCTTTTGATGATGATGATGATGATGATGATGATGATGATGATGATGATGATGATGACAGTAAAACGGTTTTGCCAATATTGATGTGCGCTTAGGAGCTATAATGTTCCCACTCAAACATTTAATCATCTCATGCCTTTTGGTTGGCGGCACATCCAATGGCTAGAGGATACCACCATTTTTGGCCATCTATTTGGATGTTGTTTGATCACGGAAACATGATTTTTCGGCAGAGAATCTCAGATTGGCAAACAGGAGTGGTGGTGTGGTTTCCGTGATCAAACCATCATATAGTGGCTTAGGGGTACCCCCAAAAGACCCAAATTTTATCATTTATAGTACTGTAATAAACTGACCAATCGTGGGGGTCCCCAATTTTGAGAAACCTCCGTATATGTACATTTACATACTTACCATTTTTATGGCATGCTATTTTTGATCCTTTCCCTAGAGCAACTATTTTTTGCAACACTTGTATTGCTTGCCATTACGAAGCATTTTTCATTCACAAGTCTCAAGCCACTATTCAACCATGTTGAGCACTAGTAATCATGATTTTTACCATCATTGGACATGAAATTAACCATCATTGACCATCAACCATCCCGTAAGTATCCGAAACCACGACTAGACATCGTGTCAGCCATAATTGTTCACTATCAAACCACTATTCACCATGAATAACCACCATTTGATCACCAGTTTAACAATCAATGAATCATTGTGAATCATTATCAACCACATTCTCCATTAATCAGTTGATATCAGTTGTTTGTGAATCATTATCAACCATTAATCAACCAATAATCAACCATGCTTGTGAATCATTATCAACCATTATATATAATATATATATATATATAATTATATATAATCATAACTGGGATTAAACATCAATTATCAACCATTATATCCCAGTTGTTTCTCCACATTCTCATGCCATGACCTTCGAACGCCAAGGATGGAAAATTCCGGTGCGCGCGTTTTCGCTCTGCAACACCGGTGCCTTCGCGGGCTGTGGTGAGCCTTGGTGAGCAAAAAATGAAGTTTTGGTTCGTGTTCTTACTTAGTAAAGATACATGGCCATGGGTCAATATTAACCAACCGATAAAGGGGGTTACCAACCAGCAATTATAAAGAAAACAATGGTTAATGATAGGGGAACCAGGGGTACGGGGTTTTGACCCACAGCCACTTAGTAAAGATACATGGTAAGATAAACCACTTTGTTTTACTTAGGAAGAATACACTCATTGGTGTTTGACATTGTTTCTTGGCAAGTCTCGACCATTAGTGCTTGGTTAATGATTGATATCGATGCTTTTTGAGATGTTATATTGATTTGTGTTGATTGTTGTTGAGTAGTGATGATTGAGGATAGTTAATAGTAATTCATCAACATTATTGGTGATCTTTGATGCTGGTGGAGGCTGACGCTGAATGATGAGTGATCAGTGATGATTGTATATTGATGGTTTGCGATATGATGGATATTGATGAGTAATGATGGTGTGTGATGATTAGTGATGGCTAGTGCGCACTGAGGATGTTTGATGTTGGTCTAGCTTTGGTACTGTAACGTCTGAACAACCAGTATTTGTTTCCTATGGTTCCTGATTTTGGTTGTGGTTGCCGATGTTTTTTGTCAGCGGCCTTTGGCCAAGCAGTGTAGGTATGTCATCAACAAGGTGTATGTCGACAAACTCGAAGTTATTGTTCTAGCCCTTGTTGGTGCTGCTCGTTTTGTGTCTCATGCTGATATAAAGACGAACAATACCATGCTAAAGAGACCAGGTTGACTGAATTGGGGGGTTCTGAAAATAGGGCTACCTCCAAATCATCCATTATTGAAACCAACCTTTTCTGGGGTCTCCCATTTTGAGAAAGCACTAATTGATAGGGGTAACTGTCACCATGGTCGATGATCACAATGGTGTAATCAATGATGGCGGCGTACTTGTAGTATCAATCGCAACCGATTCGTAACCACTGGAAGAATATGCACTCATAATTTGCTGACTTAAATGAACCAGGGGCGGTCTCGTTGATTGATGTCATTATACTGGTCAATCAGCAATCAGATATAGTATCCGCTCGGAGCAAGTCGGAACCAGGGATGTAGTCACTGGTTGGTCTCTTATCATTGACCAACCACTATCGAGCTATTAACTACCAGCTAGAATTTGTTGTCATTGTTGTGTTATGGTTGCTTGTGCTGGTCCTGCTGGTAGTGTTGGTTGCGTATTTGTGAGGTATTTTGTGAGATTTTTATCAACTGGTTTGCCTGTGAGAAACTGACCCAAACTGGTGATAGTATTCGCCGTAACTTTTAAGTCACCTGACATTCCTTTGATCGTCAAAAAAGCGATTCGATTTCCAGCTACTAGATCATAATCGCTACGGGCTTGGTTTCAACCATTCTTCAATTCTTCCTGCCGCTCATGGGTGGTTGATGTCGCGGTTGCTGTTGTTAATACAGCAAAATTGGATGATGAATGTCCCAGCAAAGACATGCAGAGACTGCGTGTTTTTGTTTTGGCTAGGTTCCCCAGGGGTAACACACGCTACCAGATTTTTTTTCCCACACTATGGGACTCGCGTCACGTTTTTTGGAGAACTTGAAAGAATTGGAAAATGACATATAGCACGTGCCACAGAAAGCGTCTGTAGACCAGTTGCCGGGGTTGTAGGGGTTGCAGGTGACCCCCCCAAAGGTGTACCTCCCCTAACAATAGTACCATTCATATTGGGTTTATCAACGATCTATAACTTGCATCTATGGTGTTTATCTACTGTATTGATATCTACATATGTATTTACGATGAAAATTAAATACAACTAAAACTGATTATTAGCTGGGAACAGCCACTGTGTAGCTACTCCCAGTTCCAAGAAGAACAACCATGGAACAATCCGGCCAGGGTTCTCACCTGCGAACCATTGTCAACGTGTCGTGTATACACCATCAACCAGCATTAACGATCATACTATTCATTATCGACGACTATTAAGCCATTCTATTTGGCATAACTTAAGCATTACTTAACCTCTATGAACGGACTACAACAATCACTAACGTTCATCAATCATCAATGATTATCAGTGTCATCCATTTTACGCATGCTTATTTGTCATCATCGCAGTAGCCATCGCTAGCCACTAGTAACTAGTAACCATGATTATTAGCTTTCATCAATTATCACTACTTTGATGTCCATCCGTACTTGGTAAGTCGATACTAAGCATGGTTATAGGGGTTACAACCCACCTTTCAGTGCTATTTGCTGTGGTCATACCCTCATTCATCATAACCCCAACTGAACATCCACGCAACCATCGTTTCTCATTTTTCGTCAGCCATTACTTGCCATTGTTTGTCAACTGTTATTAGTCACTATTTGGCTGTGGGTCAAAACCCTTTACCCCGGGTTTTCGTATCATTAACCATTGTTTTCCCTGTGAAATGGTTGGTTAAAGCCTTGACCCATAGCCATTTCTCCGTAGCAAGAGCGCCATCAAAACTCAGGACCTACTACAATTTTTTCGTCGGCGTGCGTGAGCCTGTGCCTGGTTTGGACAGCTTCGAGTGAGCCGTGAAAGAATAAACACGTGGCGATGTGGGTCCATGTGGCTATGGGTCAATTTTACTGAACCAACTAATGGGGGATAACCACCACCAAAAATAGGGAAAACCATGGTTAATTGTGGGGGAACCAGGGGTACAGGGTTTTGTCCCACAGCCATGTGACTATGGGTGTTTCTCAAAATTGGGATACCCCCAAAGCTATTGGTGGATTTTTTAGTGGTTTACATTGGTTAACAATGGTTATTAACGAGGGGGCTGTGAACAATAATAGGGGGCTATACCAACTAGAATGATTGGTTTATTGCTATAAATGATTGATAAACTGGATGATGCGGGGGTACCCCTATTTCGAAAAACCAACAGCTATTAAGCATTCGTCATGAATACTCCAACCATTTTGGGGGTCCCACGTTTTAAGAAACTACCATATATGATTGAACCAAATTGGTTGTTCCATATTTTTTTCGAGTCATACTCAATGAGAAGAGAATCCCAAGCACAGCAATGGCGCTTGTGCTTAACCGGCCATGACTCTCGCAGATTTGCCGCCATTATTAATCATGGTTAGTAGCCACTATTATAACATTGGTTAGTAGCTAGGTAGTTACAATCATCTTTATAAGCATTCACCATGGTCAATAAATGATTAGTAAGCAAGAATACTGGTGAGACAACTACTGGTTTGTGGTTTGATTGACATTTTCGATTTTCCCAAAGTTGATTATTAACGACTGGTTGGTTGACAAATATTTTTCATAGGGGTTGCTCAACCACCAACCAGATAACCGTGGTTGGTCGGAAATGATTCAACATGTCTACTTGATGATTAATCATCATTAAACATCGACTTTTTACATGTCTTGCCCGTAGTGCGTGCGACAACTGGACGTCATCCCCAGGAAGTGTGACTGGATGGCTTATACCCACTAACTTAGGTTTTTAGTGTTTTTGGGATATGATTGATTGACCATATAACCACTAAAAATATTTTTTTAGCAAGGGATCTAGTTCAGCCACCAAGGTGAGTAACGTGTTTTTTGCCATCATCAACCATCACCAACGGACCGTTATCCCATGGATTACACCTCAGGTTGCCCTTGGCTCTTCATCGCCGAGCTGTTGGGGGGTGCTGACCCCTGCTGACGCATGACGCAACGTGATGCTCCTGAAGTGCGGTTGCATTTTCTCAACCAATCCTAGTCCATTGGCGGCCTTCACCATCAACGTGAACTACTCCCAGACTAGTAGCATGACAAGCTCTGTGATGGCATCACCCGCGAGTCGATAGTCACAAGGTCAACTTGTACACTTGGACGGGAGACGGTTTGCTCCAGTTGGCACGGGGAGCTTGACCCCTCTTTATCTATCAAATTAAAGCTTCATTCGGCCGGGCAGCACAATTCTCTTCGAGATCACGATGGAGCGTTTTCTTTACATTGTGCTGTGCAGGTTCTTTCGCGCAAGCACACCTGCTGAGCTGGCACAGCCATTCTTTGGCCTCTATGTGTTGCACCTTGTCTATGTGATCTATGTGTGCTTTACGTTTACGAATTTGTGCTTGTCATCCTGTCCGGCATTGGTCACTTTGGGTTGTTGTGGGTGTGGATGGGTGGATAGGCAGTATGACACTCATGCCTGTGTCTGGAGAAAACTGCGTCAACCTGACAGAATTTGGTGACTCGGTGCTGTAGGGTTGGCAGACAAAGAAGCTACTGCAAGGGGGAAGACAGCATGGTCAAATAAAGTGGAAAAAAGCAGACAATATTGGTACTGCCAGGTTTGATACCAGTGCGACAGGGGCGGCGGCACGCAGCCACAGGGAAACCAACATTCCATTTCAAGGAGGACATCAAAACCACAGTAAGAACTCGCTGAAATTAGAACATGCACAGGGCCACTTGCACCACGTGCCTCCCTGCGGCCTTGCAGATGCGTAGCTGTTTGACTTTCATATAAGACTCATGTGCAAACATATCATGGAAGTTGACAATGGCCCAGTACACTTCTGCTGCATTCATCTACTATGCAGGACGGCGAGCTGCCAACAATCAGGTAGCACATGCACGAGCACTGGTGGACAGTGACAGTGGCTGGAAGAATGTCATTGCATTCCAGTCAGATTTCATCCAGGTGAGACACTGATGATAGCTGGCAGGATCGTCAAGCCCTCGTCCGCCCCGGCGAATCCTTTTGAAGTCACAGCGTAGACTGCAGAGCGCATGGGCTTACTTGTTCGGGCCAAGGTCCACATGTATAGGCCAAAGCCCATATTTTGGGGCCAACAACTACACTCCAGATTGCTGTTTTTTGGTTACTATGCGTTGCTTTGTGCTTTTGCAACTCAGGAGTCCGCAAATTTGATTGATGCTCAATTGATGGTGCTAAAAATGTATTGTGTTCCAGATGAAACGTTTTTGGCAGATGACTAGAAGACATGACAAGCCATGTTTGTTTGAGGGCTTGTGTGAATGCTCAATTGAATTGCTTGAGATTCCACCGTTCATGTGGCAACAGGATGTCCACCACATGATCGATATCAACGGATGAAACAGGTTAATTTCCATTCACAATCGCACATTTTCAGCATCTAGACCAAAACGTGGCGGTGGAAACGACTGGAACGAAAAGGCCAACATAAAGGCCAAGGCTGATGTCAAACAGACGCATCGGAAAATCCTTCGACGTGGGCACGTAGCCCTCCCAACTAAAAGGATCCCAACATCATTTCTGGGAAGTGCTTGTGGGCCAGTTTAGGCCCGGAAGGTACCACCGCGCGCATGTGTTGATTGGGTGGTTTCTCAAAATAGGGCACCCCTCAGATCATCCAGTTTATTAACTCGGCATGCGCGAAGCATCTCGCTACAAAAGAGCCCTTCCAGGTGGGGTACCCTCTTGAGAAAAGAGAAACGTGAAAAGAAAACCAGCATATGTTGAATGCCGGAGATGTCATTCCAGTTTATTAACCATTTATAATCGTAAACCAACATAAACCAACCGTTTTCCAGGTCTCCTATTTTGAGAAACACCCATTTGTTGATGTTGACCCATAGCCACGTCAGGGATTCCAGGGTTTGGATGGTTCAGCCATGTAGGTTCATCCCAAGCTCTACCGCTTCAATGGCAAGTACATCGCAGGCTGCAGCACGGGCTGCAGCACGGGGTCATTGGTCAGGGGTTGCGATGCTGAGAGTGGTGCAGAGTTGTGCCACTAATTGGAGTCGGTCAACTTTTTTGCGGAGTTACCAGTTAATGACAGTAGATGAATGTAAATGGGAGATCCCACTGTTATCAAATCACCTATAGTTGATGTTTCAAATCACAAGCTATTTGTGGGTAAAACTTGTGGTCGTTTATCACAACGGGTTTTTCAGAAGGTATTTCAATCCACCAACTTTTTTGGGGCAGAATGTGCGTCATGGCATGGCACCGCTATACAATATTTGTTCGATGGTAATAATACGCTATCCAATTTTTGTGCTAATGGGAGTGTGATTCCACCGTGTAGGTATCATATGATGAATCATTTTGTTAACAAGCTGATCAAGCATCATTAATCTGAGCCCCGGATTAATGAGGGGGGACCCCCCCCCCCC
>VSDK01014809.1:0-16678 GCA_009767595.1 Symbiodinium kawagutii
GGCGGGCAGGGGGGAACCAAACACACGGGAAATGGTAGCTCTAACTGTATCAATATATAACTATCTATGTATACCTTTAGAACTTTAGAAATGCTTCACCTATAGAAATGGCGAACAAACTGGTTAAACCTGTGAAAAATCCGCCACTTATAATGGTTTACCTCTAGAAATGCCTAACAAACTGGTTAAACCTGTGACGAAATCCACCACTTATAATGGTTTACCTATAGAAACAAGTGATTGTTAGCTTCCAGGTTAGTTTACCCGAGGGTAATGGTTGATTGAAATCACATGTTTTACCATTTGAATCCTGGGCTTGTCAGTGGTATTGCCAGCGATCTCAAAACATGCATAGAGCAAAATAATATTCGGAGGACTATGACTATGACTATGTGAACATCACATGCTGGCACTTGGGATGACACCTATGATGGCACAGGTTCATACTGATGGGATTGGATCATTTGTCATGTGTCTACCTCTTGCCTGCTCGTTTGTTGGACCAAACTGGCAGATTTCATACATGGCCAAACTGGCAGATGGATGTTTGCTCACGGCATTAGCCCTGATGCCCGATGTCTGAGGTGTGGTCTGGCAAATGGGCTGTTAGCATCCATCAATGAATTGATGAGTATGTGTTGAGATGGATTGTTGTTCTTTTGGGATTCATAAGTATTTGTTGGGGCCTAAATTTTGGTTGAAGCCCCTGGCCTTGTCCATCGCACCCCAAAACCAGGACCGAAAAATCATTGGGCCCCCACCCGCACCTCGGCTGCAAGCACCAATCAAGGCACCTGCAATGGGTCAGCGCAAGCGACAGCACCTCTAGGGTAGGGTTATGCAGGACCTCCGTCCTGGAGCATCAAATCTTTGAATCCTGAAACCTGTTGAAAACTGTTGGAACATCAGGATGTATAATTGTTTACTTCAAATCTTTGAATCCTGAAACCGATTGAAACCTACAAAATTAATCAAAATTGTAGCCCGTTCTAGCTTCTAAAATCGAGATTCAAAACCTGGTCCAATGACCACTTGCAGCTTCCGATGTAACAATAAACCAACTGTTGTGATTTCTTAAGCTGCGACCCAACGACCAAGTTCCAACATGGCAGTGCCTTGTCCAATGTGCGTTCCCAGTTGATGGAAAGCAACAAGCAAACAAATGAGAATACGGTTTATTGCTTAAACTTGATTTGTTTAATACATTAACATGTACCAAAATGTATGAATCCCGGTTTCTTCAGATTAAGAACGATGAACTGTAGTACATGGTAGAACTAAAGTAGCAAACAGCAGTGTTTCCCGCTGCGGGCAGAGCAAGCTCCAGTTGGAAGGTAATTCAAGGACCCGTGAACTTTCACTTGGTTCCAGAGCTTAAGATACATCCACCACAAATGAGCTTACTTAAGCGGCATCCCACCAGGGACACTCTCCAAATATCTGTGTGCCCTGTGAAAATGCCAATCACTTGGCATTCGACATTGTCTCACACCACCAAATTCCAGCTGCGACCAAGGAGCTGTAGGTGAAGACGTCCTGAACATGACGCTCCCCTCCCTTCACACTGAAGCTGGAAGCGAACACGTGCCCTAAGACGACAATTTAGCAGTTGGTCAAGGGCCCCTATACGGTGAACTTCCCATACATAACCACAAAGTTTGTTCATCATATGCCCGCCAGCGGCCACAGGCGATCATTCAAACTTGGAAGCCCGGCTTGGATTGAACAGTCCGCTACTTGTTCTATGCGCCGAGGTTCACCACACGTCAGGCCCTTACAATCCTTTGATCTGGGAACCAACCCCCAACCAAACTTGATTCCAGTTGGTGTTCTCGGTGCTATGTTAGCTTTGTTTGGCAGTCAGAATTCTACATAATTCCGCTGCCTCTTCGCAAATTTGATCTATCAACAGGATGAGAAGTGGCCCTGAAAAGCCATTCAATCATGTTGAATTGATACGGGAAATGAACCAATTTTCTTAGCAACAGATTCTTTTCTTCGTTGCATCCTTTTCGGAGTGTCTTCTTTATCGTTTGATGCTGGTGACAGAAACCCTTTGCTCTGGAGCTAATAGAAAGAAACAACTCAATCACCATGGCTGGTTTGCAGATCTGCCTCAACCAATAGGGGAGCAAAGATCACTCAGTTGAAACCACCACAACCATTCCACCAATTCGCGATGCTGCGACCAGAGGTGGGAAACGACTCCCCAAGTGCATAAAACAGGGAGCCTCCACTAGTTTGGACTCATAGTCTTCAAGGACATCTTGACATCTTGGGTTCATCCCCCGGCAACTACAAGTAGTGTTGTCTGCAGTCAGGAGAATGATATGCCATTGTTAGCATCAAACAACAGGTGGGGGATGATCCCAATCACAAGGTTCAAAACTTTGGGTAACAGCATCTGCCCTGTGGAAGCGGCTGCGTTTGTTGTTTGTTGAAGCTGGATTAGAGAACGGACGCACAAGTGAGCGGCTTTGAGCCGAATTGATGAGGCGATGCAAGTAGCCGCAAATATGGAAACACATTGAATTGTATCCTTGTTGGTATGGATTTTAAAGTTATATATATATATACACAACATACAGCAATTATTCGTAATATCTATCTATTCTACCTGTGTACTTGCATGTGCTTGCATTATCCAACTTGTCTAAATCCACACGTCCACGTGGCGCCCGCAACGATGACAAGTCGCTGGCTGCACATTCTGCCGCAGCAGTTCTTGAAAGACCTCCTGCAGATGTCACCGCTGTCGAATCCCTGGGGTAGGAACTCCATCCAGAAACCCCTCTACGAGGAGATTTCTATGGATTTGTACAGAAACCGGGGACCACCCAGGCGGGATGAACACGGCCGTATACATGTGATAAACATCACGAAATCGATCAGCTAGTAAGGATTCAACTTCGATGAACTCATTTACACGGTAACGATGGGATGTCTTGTGCTTGCAACTGGTGTCCCGCAGTGAGAAACTGCCAAAAATTGAAATAACTTGCTTAAAATCAATGAAAGTTTCTATTTTTACCTAGAAAGGGGGTTCACTGGAAGAAGCTTCTACTTCTAGTACTGAAACCCTTGCTTGGGCTATCCCGACCTCAAGGTCGCGGCTTCCACTGGCGGAGGGCTCCCAACCATCCACCACTGTCCTTTTTTCATTTTGACGGACACTCAGCAAATGGTTGTTATTTTAAGGGATCTTTAAGGGAATGGTTGATATCTGTTTGGCAATGCTAGATGTCTAATGATGGGTGATGATGGCGAATGCTGGGTAATAATGGGCATCAATTGATCACATTATGCAACTATTACCCACTGTTATCTATCACAAAAAGTATCATCATGAGCCACAATTCACGACGATGTAAGAGCTGCTAGTCAACCATAGTGGTTAACAATTATCAAGCACCATTAACCCCCACTATTAGTCGCTGTGTAACTATGAAGCCCTGGCAGTACCACAATGTACTTATTAACCACGATTAGACACGCTAGATAGCCATTATCATTACTTTATGAGCCACTATTGTCAACATGAACCATGATCAACCCCTATTAATTTATTACCGTAGTAACCTCTATTAACCATGATTCACCCCTCTACTAACAACTTGGTAACCCCTATAAACAAATAGTTCACCCCTACTGATGACCATCTTAACAATGATTAACCCATGTTAAAACCATTATAAACTACTATAAACCACTACAAACCATTGTAGACTACTATAAAATCAGCATATGTATATCTATATATATATATGTAAAATATAAATAACTACATATATATATATATATATATGGTGGTTTCTCAAAATATGGGACCCACCAAATCATCCAATATTAATCATTTATATGAATAAACCAACCATTTTTTTGGGTCCCCCATTTTGAGAAACACCCATATATATCCCTATCAATCACTATGACCCACCATCAACAACCATTTTAACCACCACTAACCCTAGTGGTCCACCAGCTGCTCTCCTGAGCTTTTCGGCTTCCAGCGGCGGAGCAGCACTTCACGAGGACTGCACAGGTCACTGCGGTCCTTGGGCACGTCCCGGTCCCATGTTGGAGCCACATGAGGTACAAGGGACCGGGGCAAGCAGTTTCAAGCTGGATCATACGATTTGATCAAATCATTTAAAACTAAATTCATTGCAGGTGAGAATAGTTGATTTGCACCTAGAGTTGTTTGTTTACCATAACAGCTGGTTGCCCTATATGTATATATACATATATATATATATATATTTGTATATATATATATATATAAAATAAATAAATATATATATATATATATATGTTCACCAACTTAGAGAACGTTTGTGGCTCCTGACATTCTAGATTCACCAATGGCAGACCGGAAATTCGGTTGTACGATAAAAGTCACCTCAAGTTGAGTAGTTCTGATACAGCGCCACACATGAACACACTGAACAAAATACCAATTGCCCCATTAAGAATAGCAAGGGAGTCCCCCTCAGATCCACCTTGGGTGCGGCCATTGTAAGGAAGACCAAGCTGCAAGAAGCAAGCAAAAATATTCAAAAATCATGTATGAGGTGAGATATGTGACTTTGCGGAAGTTGTTCTTCCCCTTCCAAACCCCACAAACAACATCAACAACGAGACAAGCACATGAAGGTATGCCTCTTACTTTCGGATATGATTGTCAGTTTGTCATCATGATAGACCTCTTTTATTACACCATACTTAACCACTATCAACCATCAATCATCATTAGAAATGAAGCAGATCATCCAACCCAAACAGCAACAACAACTCACCGAAAAATACTCCATGGCGCTAGTCTACCACAAAGCTGCACCAATTCATGGAGGCAATGTTAGTGGTCATATTTGGCTGTGGGTCATTATATAACCAGTGTTTTCCCTATTTAATCAAATTGCTGGTGATTATCCCCCATCAGCTTGATCAAGCGCTTGACCCAGCTTGCCACCAGCCATCCATGGAGTACCGACAGCAGCAGCGCGAAAAAATCGCGGGCCCGGGATTCGGCACTTCGCGTCCGTCTTCCAAGCTCTGCAGCAATCCCAGAGCCTCTGACCATTGCCTGGCACCCATGGCATCTGCGGAGCACCCACCATGCGGCACTTCAGCATCCATGACAGGATCACTGTCCCAAATGCGTCACATCTTATCTGGTCGCAGAGTGATGCAGATATCTCCGCAAGTTGCTGCTAATAATGAGTACGCCGATTATGATTGTCCCAAATGAGTGTCCTAAGCCCCCTTTGAGACATGATGCAACGAGCTATGACAAATTCCCACGGTTACATGATTGATATCCCCAGCGTCTATACTGTAAATGAATTGTTGATCTTTATCCGTACATGTGTCTGGCATCACAGATTATAGAGGGATGCATGCACCATGTGTTGCAATAACTCCAGAACCTAGAAACTGGAATCAAATGTTGCTTAACTTTTGTATCGTACTATGTTTTTAGCTATAGGATGCTATAAGCAATGAGCGCTTGTTGCAATCTAAGCTGCATTTGTTGCCACGCTAAACCCTCCACGGTTGGCTACCAATTCAATGCAAATGAACTCTCACAAACTGGTTGTAGGTATTGGTTGGGTATAACATTTGGGTATGTGCTAAAATACTGGTACCCACAAAACCATTTGTTTCCTAGTAAAATGCTCATTTTTGGGTGGGTTCTTGGTTCTTGGTTCCGAAATTCTGGCACATACCAATTTGTTGTCATCCCCCTTCACGATCAACAGCCTGCATGGTTATGGAAGCCTTATGAACACCATCATCCGTCACCAGTAGCCTACTTTTGCACCATCATCAAGTACTATCAAGCACCATTACTTAACAACCATCAACCAGTTCACTGAATCCATTCCTGATGGGTCTCAGCAGTGTTAGCTCTAAACGTAAATTAACCAACAGTCAAACTCATTATCAACCAGTGTCATATACTAGTTCTCAACCTTTGTGAACTCTTAGGTCTTCAAACCATTGATTCATCTACAAGCATCTAAAAACAGGCTTAAAAAACATGGTGAACTCTGAGGTTTTCAAATCACTGAAGCCTAAATCCTTTGCACAGCCGGCCCGGGACTTGGGTGCTCCCAAGGTGCTTCTGCTGTCCGAGACTCTTCCTTAAGGGTCGCAGGTGGTGGTGGAGTGGGAGCCATCCTTTTTCGATGTGCAGCGCCCAGTTGGTTAGTTTCGTGCAAGAGAACCATGGTAAGTGGCAACCATGGTTGATTGCACCCCAGGTGGCTCATATTTATGTATATGTATGTACACACAGTTACACACATGTATAGATACGTAACCATGGTTAGTTTCCAGGTACTGGGGACATCCAGTTGTAGCTCCCTACTGCTAAAACATTCTAAAACTTTCTCAGCTGAGGGATTTGGAGCACTACGACTAGCAGCTGTCAAAAGAGGTCGTCAACGATGGCAACGATGGCATCTATCACCATTCAGCATCATTCACCATTCATTAAGCATCATTCACCATTCATTGCCTGATTGTCTCACAATGAATGATGGTTGACTTCGTCACGAATCCGGCCTTCGATCTTTGATCATCCTTTGGTGCGAATGATGGCCGATCATGGCAAGCAATGGTGAATGATTCAATGCCAGCAATCTATGTACTGGGGATTGCCGAACCCATCCGAGTTGATCCTGCAGGCTATTCCCAGTGGCACAGCTGGATTCAAGAGATGTCCAGCTGGATTCACGGCAATATGATCGATCCGTTTTTTCCAGGGCTTCATCACTGAATAGCGGTGAATTTGAGAGATCATGACAGGCTGAATTCGATAGTTGATCATGACAGGCTGAATTTGATAGTTGATCATGACAGGCTGAATCTGATAGTTGATCATGACACAGTAAATACTGGTGAAAAAGTTGTCAATGCTACAACAAAAATCTTCCGACCAACCAGACTGGGCTTCCGCGTCCTCAACAGCAGGTGGCGCCCTCAGCCCAGACACATCTCTTTGGTGATTCGCCAACCCAACCGGTTGCGCCCCCACGCAGCCGCTAGAGGCAGGAGCCTCAGTGCGTGGACCCTTAGGGCTTAGCCATTGTGATTCACCTGGTTGCGTATTTGGACAAGTATCAATACCACTTCAATACCAAACCATCCAACCATCAATTCTAGGGGAATCACTTTACCATACCAAGTGGATTAATCATTGTCCAAAGATAAGGGTCATTGATACTTGGACCAGCAAACTATGAAAGCACCTGGGTGGAGCAGTTGGCTCCCAGCATTCATGGTGAATATTACCGCAATCAATCCTCACCAACGGACAGCTTACAATTCCACTTTTTGATCAAAGTATCGGTTGATAGTTCACGGTTACTTATGATCAATAACCAACCAGTAATTACCAAACGATAGTTCGCAAAACTGGAACTGTCGAAGTTACAACCATTAAGATCAACCAAATAATCAACCAATCACTACAAGCTGTTGAAGTTACCCAACGGCTTCCTAGTAGCTGCTTGCCCAATGGATGATGAACAGCTGTTGCCACCCAAAGCAACTGCCAAGCAGCAGGATCAACAGCAGCATGTTTCGTCATGGCGACGTTTTGAACGACCAAAGGATTCAAGTAATGCTGGTGACCCGCATTAATGATTCCAAAGCACATGGGTTTTCATTGACTATGAATCCTGAGGATTTCCTAGTCATTCAATGATTGAAAAACAACTTGTATATACGGGTGTGCCCTTCTTGAATAAGGATCAAAAAGGGAAGCTACAAGACCATGTAGCCACCGCCATCACAGCATCTGAGCAAGATCTTCCTCCATGGCGACAAGCAAATCCAACGCGGCAAGGTGAAGGACTGCTGAAGTATGGCCGGAACCAATACATGTTTCATAGACAAATATGACCAGAGTTCCTTGAAGTTTGTTGTCTGCTTTAAGTTGCTCTAAGTTTGTTTCTATTGTTTATCTATCTATCTATCTATCTATCTATCTATCTATCCATACATGTATCTATGTATGTATGTATGTATGTATGTATGTATGTATGTATGTATGTATGTATGTATGTATGTATGTATGTATGTATGTATGTATGTATCTATCTATCTATCTATCTATCTATCTATCTATCTATCTATCTATCTATGTATCTATCTATCTATCTATCTGTCTATCTATCTATCTATCTACCTACCTACTTATATCCATGTAGTATGTACACATACTGAAAATCATGCTCGCAATCGTGGTTGTCAAACTAAGTACCCAGTCCACCACATTTCGACCGAGAAAAGACCTACAATGATCGGAGTAAGCCCTAACCAGGTATAACGGTACAACCCAAATGCTCCATGTATGGCATATTTACTAACATTCACCTGTAAAATTACCCAAATGTAAATACTATTGCCTTTGCTAGGTGCAACTATCAGTACTAGTAATGGTGTGTTGTCAACTTATACCTGCGGCGCCTTCAGGGGCTCAATCATTACATATCCGAGCTTCATAACCACCGGTCACCATGCTTGTAATTCCTGTAAGTGCTAAATCAATTGTTCAATAGGACCCCTGTGCTTCCAGTCACCATTCAAGTAGGTAACCAACTAGTTTCTACCATTGTTGTTTGGGGTTGGTTCCCGACTAGAATGGCAGCTGGAAGCAAAGGGGACTATATGATACTATCGCCTTCATATGGCTGTGGGTCAAGGGCTGAACATTCGACAATTGACCCTGCACGTGTCTTTCGCTCTTGGGATGTCTTCATAAACTGAGCAAATATCTCTAACGCCACAAGGGATTCTCTGGCCGAGTCCAGCAAGTAGTGCCAGGGACAAGGCGATAACGCGGACATGAAAACACCTCAATCAACCATGAATGACATATCGTTGATGAATGGTCAAAGATGTTGGTTGATTAACGGTTGATTTGTTGTCATATAATTGATCAATAAACCATTTACCTTTCACAAAGCATTAAGTACGAATCGATGGTTAATTCATGCTTATGATTGATGCAGGGTAGTTATTCATGGTTATCATTGCCGGTTACCCATTAATGGGCATACCTTCAATAAACAAATATAAACAATGACCGATTAACAGGCATCAGATTCAATCAACAATGATTAATCATCAACAATGGTTATCAATGATCAACCCATTTACCTATTTTATACTCATTGACCATTCTTGGTTAATGAACGTTGATGGTTATAATCACCCCCCATTCATGATTAATCATCCGTTAGTGGTCATGGAGGTTTCTTAAAATGGGGGCCCCATTAATAATCTGTTAGTAATAATCCAACCATTTTTGGGGTCCCCCGTTTTGAGAAAACCCCCTTTAGGTTATTATAGGCGAATGATCATTGATGGTCATGATCAGGCCCCCCCCCCACCCATTCTTGTGGATTCTACTGGCTACGCACTTCCGCCACCTTCTTGCAGGCTCCGATGGCACTGTTCATGGCTTGCACATCACCTCGCCGTTGCGGCACACAGAAAGAATGCTCGAGCTTTAAGGACAATGTTCAGGATGCTAATAAGATTATTTTCTAGGGAATATTCATAAAGGCTCTAGTGTCGCAAGTCATAATACAGTAACATCTTAATTGAGGACAGTGGAGAATTCTCAATGATAATAATCTGGATATGCCGAACATCTGTGTCCGAATACGCATCTCTCAATACAAAGGTATATATTGGGTCTGTGTATGGCAGGGTACCAGAAGTTATCCATCTAAAATCATCATGCTGAACATGGAACCAAGCAGGTTTGCCATCTTTTTGTCAATATCTGTTGGAACATGACCAGAATTACCCATGATAAATCACATCTATCATGCCACTCTCAGGCCTTCGAACCTGAGGCTAGACATGACTCCTGGGATCCCAGGAGCCATGCCAAACACCCAACGGACTCGGTGCCCGGCCACGGGCACCGCTCACCAAACGAAGCCTCGGAGCCCAGGGGCAGCCGCTCCGGGTCCCATGAAAAACGGTGACTTCCTGAGTGGTTTAGTGCTGCTGAAGGCCTGTGAGGGGCTGAGTTTTGGGTGATTTTGAGGGTGCCACCTTTGGGTGATTTGTAGGATCCAGTGCCACCTTGTCAGTACTGGAGCATGGTCAAACTGATGGCTGATTCAGATTTGGATCTGCTGGATCAAAATATCAACCTCCTAAAACCTCCTGACATATGCCATAACTTTTAATCGCCCCAGGCAATAAAAGCCAGTTTGCAAGGCTTGTTGTCAATCATCAGTCACTGTCAGTCATCATTATAAGCCAACAAATTAACAACTATTCACCAACATTGACAGTCATCAACCAACAAATTGAGCAACAAATAAACCATCAACAATGAATAATGACCATCATCGATCAAGACATCAACCATCACTAAGCATAGGCTAAATGATGAACTATATTAATCAACCATAGTTCTGTGAAGGTTCATGATTTCACCATGAGTTAATTAATCACATGTTTATCATTCATGAGCCATCATAATCAAATATGGCACCCAGTGCTTCCGGGGTGGCTGGCTGGACACTGAAGTTTTCATTGCGATCGAATGGCGGTAGCTGTGACTGGTGGTTTGTCAAGCAGTATTAATGCTTATGAATCAGCAGGTTGGCACCTGCTTGGTATGATTCCTCAGCTTAGTGAAGACGATCATCTACCAACCAACAAATTTTGTTTTCCTTGTTATCAAAAACTCAGAGGATTTCAAACACCCTGATTGTTGCTTAGCAGCTCCACACATAGCAGCTGTCGGAATGGGGAATGGAAAACTGCTGAGTTAACCCTCCCAAGCTAAACCTTTCACCTCATCTCATTGGATGAAACAACACTTGAGGCGAAAATTGCACGTCATGAAGCTTCTTGAAGCCTTCTTCACTAATTGAATATATCAAAAAAGTATCTCAGTCCAACTTAGTTCTTTAGTTTCTAACCCTACCAGGATACTGAGATACTACCAGGGATATCCTACCAGTTTCCTTAGTTTCCCATTGGATATCCCTTTATCTAACCCTACCAACTCTCTACCCCAAGCTATGGCTGCGTCCAGGGCACGCCATTTGCCATTCACTGGCCCTGAGCTGCACGGATACCGCCAGGGTTGGTCCTATGCCTGGGGATGCTGGTGCCAGTGGATGATGCTCAAATATGTGTTATATACTCATGGTTGATGACCACAAATATTCAGTCACTGGCTGTTAGATTATTCTCAAATATTCAGTTGCTGGCTGCTAGAAAATCAATGTGGTTACCATGAATATCAACAAATATCAAGAATGTATTTATCTATAATATTCAGGTACTGGCTGTTAGAATATCATCTGGTTATCAACAAACCATGAAGATTGACAATATGTTTGTAATGGTCAAGACTGCTCAATCATGGGGCAATAAACAATGTCAGTGGGTCCGCCATACCGCGAATCCAAGGTATCCACCAAAGCAACCCTGGGGCTGTGTGGTTCCGACCCTTGGAAAAGGGCATCACATTGGTCCGTCAAGAAAGGTAGGAATGAATGGTGCCCATGTTGGAAACCAGCAACAAGAGTAGCCGCTTGACACTTCACCTCAGCGTTGCGTTTTTCTAGCTCTACATAGGGCAATTCATTACCTAGGGTGCAACTAGACCAGCTACAGTCAGAGCAAATCTATGGTGTATTGCATGATGCGTTTAGACATCAAGTGTTCAATGTGTACATTGTTGATGCGCAAATGTTGGAAGACTATTCACAAACCAATACATTTCGGGCCCAAGTACATCAATGGGTATGTAGATGTGTGGAGACGTTGGTGTACATGATGTTTCATGTTTGTGATGCGCTTGATCACTGCATCTACAAATGCATACGCACAAAATGTCTGATTTTTTTAGGCGTAATTCCAACTATTGTAGATTTGCATCAGAGGTATATACGCTTCCTTGGCCAAAGCTGACCAAACTACCTAACAAATAGAGAATCAGGCACGTCAGTCGTTGACATGTTTACCATTACATGATCAACCACCATGCGTATTCACCATCCTAAAGCACACATGATCCCAGCCTCCTTTTCACCAATGATATCATCAACCCAAGTTTTGTACCAAACGCACTTCTCAACGGTCACTACGCAGCTTATCAACCACCGTTGCTAACCACCATGGCACAGCTTCACCGGTTCGGCAGGGCGTCACGGGGCGCACCTTTCACAGGCCTTCACTGCAGCTCCAAGAGCCCCCTGGGCAAGGACCACAGCTCCCAAGTGAAGTTGGCTTAGCCCATGGTAGGGCCATGGTAGGGTAGCCCATGGTAATGACTACAGGGTACCAGGTAGCTTAGAACTGAAGTATCCGGCACTATAGGGTAACTGTTGGTCACTATCAGCCATAGTTGAATTGTAGTGAAGTTATTTCATACTGAAGAACTACTTCTGAGGTTACCCTAAAGGTTATGCAAGGTTACCCTTATAGTTATACCCGTATCTTATAACTATAGGGTAAGTAACGGTAAGTACCAGGATCATGGTAGATGCAACCGGTTTCTTCAATGACGAATCTTAACCAACTTACAACCAGGGTGACCCACCAGCAGTTCAGCACCAGCCACTCATGGCAGGAACACACCGGCCCTCGGGGATGTCACACCCCAAGGCCTGGTCAGACCGTCCAAGTGGATCGAGCTCGTTCAATAAGACCAACCTGAGCAGTGACCGAGCCCCAAGGTGCCAAGGAGCTAATGGTCCCTATGGTAAAACCACGAAACCTGTGTGGTAAACGTAGGGTCAATGATGGTTGATGAATGGTAAACCTATGGTAAACCTACGGCAAACCTACGGTAAACCTACGGTAAACCTACGGTAAACCTATGGTAAACCTCTGGTAAACCTATGGTAAACCTATGGTTGACGACGGGCAACTTGTTGATGAATTTCTTCGCTGATGATGGTGAGAGATGAAAATGGCTGAATGATGTATGCTGGTGATTAGTGGCCGTTGTAAATGATCAATCACGGATGAGAGTGGTTTCCATAGATTAGCTGATGGTAATGGTTGTCCTCTTCGAAACTTGCTTGGAACTTAGCAGGTTTCCTATGTTCAATGGGTAAGCCATCCATGAATCGTGAGCTTTCCACGCAACCAGTCTAATTCTTCAATAAGGTAATAGGAACATGACTGTACAATAACTGGTGATCAAGCTACCTCAATCTACCTGCTGTAGTAGACTGAATCTCATAAATAATTCTAGTTTAGCTTGCCCTTCATCCTATGATATGAATATACCCTGTTGACCTACATCGAAGCAACATCGACCCGTGCCCCGTGGCCCCCCCCAAAAAAATACTAATGCCCTACCAAACCAGTGAGCCACGCTGGTGTTTTTGTAGAGGTCCTAGCCTGGACGATGGTCAGTGTAGGTAGTACAAGTATCAAGCTTCACTCAGAACCATTATCTATATTGGCTATAAAACTGCATGGCAGTATAACATCCCAGTCAAACATGGGTATACTGATCATTGTCATTGATACTTATGATCCGAACTTAGGATCAGATCCCTGGGATTTCTGGATTTAGATCATCCATGTCAAAATTGAACTCAAAAAGTTGTCCCAAAGTTACACAACTATAGGCAGCTATAAGCTGTTCGCCATATGGGGATTTGTATCAATACCATCCCAAAAAATGGGGCTATCCACTTCCCGACAGCTGAGCCGTAACTGATCAAAAATGGCGGATTGCTTCCCAGCCGTTCTACGGGGCGCCCGAACTGACCCGATCCCCCGCACACCCGCATGAGATATCACGGGGATGGGTTTCGGTGATTTTTCCAGGTCCATCAGTTTCGCCCTTCAGGGTTGAAGATTGATGCTGGTTGATGGTGGTTGATGCTGGTTGATGGTGGTTGATGCTGGTTGATGCTGGCTGATGCTGGTTGATGGTGGTTCATGGTGGTTGATGGTGGTTGTTAGGGCTTAGCCCTTCCCTATTGCCCCGCCCAGTGCCCCAATCATTGGGACCCAAACGCTGCTCTCCACGCTGTCCCATTGGCGCAACTCCCTGCGCTGGGTGAATGAGAGGGACCGTGGGATCAGCTGGTTGTGCTGGTCATTGAAGCTTCGTGTCACCGGCTGATCTGGTTCACAAGGGAGACTTAAGGCAAGGGTGATCATAGAGGCTTAGGATATATTTGAAGGGTTTAGCATAGGTGATCACTTCAAGATTCCTTGATCACCGGGTGCATAGACCAGTTGCATAATAGCCGATCCCAGATTCAGCACGGTGCCTGCGAAACATTAGGGTGACTGGTTGATAGTTTTCCCAGGCTGGTGATAGCAGCTATCAACTATCACCGATCCAGCTGTGGATGAACCATGGGAGCCACGCTTTGGCAATAGCTGGAATCTGATTTGCCATCAAATGGGTTTGTGCCAAAACAGTGGTACCCAAAAAAACATTGATTTATATAGTAGATTTCCGTCATATAAATGACTATGTTGGGGGATAAAAAATTTGACCCATAGCCAAATATAGGGGTGAATCTGTGCAGCTAGCTGGCAATCCATAAGCTTTGGAGTTGGTGGCTGATATCGCTGGACCTCGAAAAATCAGTCAGCTGGGCCAGCTGTGAATACCAACCACAACCATCAAACTCCTTTGGACCACACAGAAGCCAAGCCATGATCAATGGCCCATGGTCGCGCGAACATCTCAACACCAAGTTGGGGGTCATTTGAGGCTGAGTTTTCCATTAATAGTGAAGCAAGTAAAAAGGCCGCGCCAACACCACAAGATGGTGAAGGGTTCATGCTGGAAATCACCCGACCTGTACTGGTTGTATACCTGCAAGGGGGTGGACGGGGGGCAAAGGAATCATTGAACCGATCATTCACTTTGCCCGTGCAGTGCATCAGGATCACAAGGAACTCCCGACGCCGAGTGGCACTCAAAACCGTCATACGTTGAGGTACCCAGTCATTTAAGTTGTGTGAGATTCACCATTCAATTGTACAGCTATATGTCAGTGGGTCGAAACCCTGTACCCCTGGTTCCCGAACGGTTAAACCATTGTTTTCTCTGTTGGTTGTTGGTCATTATCCACCATTATTATTTGGCCAATATTGACCCATAGCCATAGCTATATCAATAAGCGACACCCTAGTTATGTTCACCAAGAAGTCCCTCAGGGGCAGCACCTCTCTACACTCTTCCCATGTTCATCGGTGGCTTTGACTCCATCCTGCGATCAAACTATGACACCATCACCATGGATTGTTGGCAAACCCAATCAGGTTGGTGGCTTCAACCCTGTGGAAAATGTCAGCGAGCCAACCATTTGTTAATAATTACTAGGGAATAAAGAACATGTTTCAAACCGCCAACCAGCCTATTATCAACCATGAAACCACCTACCATCACCCATGATTGATGATATTGCATGATATTCCATGATATTCCATGATATTCCTACTTCCCTCATCTTCCATCGCCAATTTCGCCCACCGATTGCGGCGTATAGCTGGCATCTCTTTGCAACGAAAGGGCCACGCATTGCGTGTCGCAGCTGAGACTTAGAAGCGTCATCCAGGTCACCGGGCCCCCGGCCACGGTGATGGTGTAGCCGAGGATGAACGGATCGCAACTTGCTCTGCAAGCCACGAACCACAGCAGCCAGCCCTTGGCGGATGTTCTTGGAGCAATATTTCGCTTGAACTTTCAGTTGTTCACTGGTAGTTTGACTAATTACTATACCACTACCACTATTCACTACCTTTCTTGAAACCATGGCCGCCCTGATTTGCTGGGCAACCATCCAAGTTGATCATCCTTGGCTCTTCGCATGCTCCAGCCACAACAAGCCCAGCTGGGCGAGTTGCAGATTGCCAACAACACACCCGGATCACCATCGCATTGGACATCCCACACGCTTTCGTTTCAGGACCAATATGCGCAATTTGGGCCTCCCGGTTGGTTGACACCAAGGGATGTTTTTACGACAAGCCAAATGGCTAAGCAGGTCGGGTCGGGGGTGGCAGCTAGTTTCTGAAGTAGGAGAATTTGTGTCGTCATGGCCTACAAATCGCCATTCACTTCAAGATTATTTGCGGTAACTATGATCTCCTTCATTTTCATGTTTTCTATTTAATTCTTCAAAAAAATTATCCCTATGGTAAAACTTGTTTGATCATGAAGAACCATTTCCAACTGAGATCAAGCATTAGTAAACATCATCAAGCACTATGTCATCCACTCACCATCAATCACGAGGATTGACCATTATCACGACCAACCCGATAGATGACCACTAACGGTAGCCAAATAGATGACCATTTCACCACTACCCTGCATGTTCAGGTGTCAAGCAGTATGACCATTGACCATTGAGCAAAACCTTAACCAACGACATATATGGCATTGAGGAATCAACAAACACATTGACTTGCGACGCCCAATGATTGGCTTAAGACCTTCTGAGGTGAAGCAATAAGTTTGGCAGTGAACGGTGGATGTCAATGGTTGATGTTAGTGTTAAGGGTTGGTGTTAACAGTTCACCAAACAATCACTATAGAATGGTTGCACTTGTGCTGGATGTTAATAATTGAGCAATGATTAATGGCAATTTCAATGGTCGCGATTCATAGTTCATGTCAATGGTCGACGCCCCTTCATTCAGCAGG
>VSDK01014809.1:16706-41706 GCA_009767595.1 Symbiodinium kawagutii
CAGGAACCTATACTCAGCCTCTACTTGGTAATACAATACAATGTTAATATGTTAATGGCTGATGCTACTCCTTAAGGAACGTTTCAGAAATGGCTAATTGCCGCGGTAATCATGCAATTGATATTGATGGATGACGTTCAAAACTGTGCTTCTTTGTGTCACTGGTTGATGATTAATCACTCATCGAGGCAATTTTCACAAACAATTTACATCTGATTGGTGAATATTGGCGGTGGATAGTTTGATGTTTCTCAACAAAATAGGGAACCTTCAAGAATGGTCGTTTATTTATCACTGTGAATCATTGATAGTGGATGATTTGGGCGTACCACTATGGCTTGAGAAACACCCAGTTAACAGGTAATTGATGATGAATCAAAGGCTAATCACCGATCAAATAGTGATTAGTCAAGGGAGATCCAGCTCTTAGTACAAGCCAAGGCTGAAGGTAAATCACCATGGCCATTAAGCTGGTTCCACTCCGAATGCACCATTTTCAATCATGGTCATCTTAGTTTCTCCAATATTGGTCCTAATTTGATTCTGACATGATCATGTCGTTTACATTTAACTGATACCATTGAACTGATGGTAGCTTATCAACTAGTTGGTGATCAATGACAATGGTATCAATGACAATGGTTATTCCTTTCAAGTAGTTGGGTATGCGGCGGCTATGACCTAACCAACTTCAAATTGCAGCTGCTATCTTAGGTACAAGCACTCCAAAGTCGCCATGGGAGAGCCATTATCATTTTGATAAACCACCAATAGGTGATGCTGGATCATTGGCTATTTGGGTTTGTCCAAAAATGGTGTACATCAAAATGTGGCAGTTTTTTCCTACTGATCATGGCTATCATATGCTATTATTGGATGGTTGGTAGGTACCACCATGTAATGTATGGACAAGCCCATTTTGGGTAAACTGGGGTGGTTTGCTAATGTGCAACTACGTACCGTTAATCAACCATAGATACTGCGACAAACTGTTTTGTACCAACGAACTCAACACAATTGTTAGATGTAGCATATCATGATGATCAGGTTTAAAAGCTAAAAATTTGAAACAGGTAAGCTGGCCTAGCAATAGCCATACGCTGTATCAACTTAGGCAATTACAATGGCTTCTGAATGAATATGAATGATTGAATTACAATGATTTTCACTGGTAATTGCAATAAACAATAACTATACCCTGACATCACCCTTCGCAGTGCGATGGTGTCCAAGAAACACACCCAGCAAAAAATGGCGTCACCGGAGGAGCAGTGCTGAGCTGGTGAGTAGTGATGTTGATTTAAAAGAGCTAAAATCTGGGGGCATCTGAAGCAATGCGGGGTACCCAAATATGGCTGGTGCATTACTATAAATGGTTATCTAATAGTTGATTGAACTAAACGATTTGAGGGGTCAGCTCTACCTGCTCTGCCAATCAATCCTTGGGTTTCGGAAGTTCGAGTTCCTGCTCTCCGGTGAGTTGCAGCGTTCTGCGAAACAAAAATTCTTCGTTGGGTCAGCCACACTTCAAACGCGCAGTGGCACGGTGTGGCTGATGTGATGGCAGCAATGGTCAAGAGCTTGGTGGTTAAACCACCCCTTGCAAAAAATGCGCAAGTCAACCAAGCTGCCATTCCGAATGTTGGGAAAAAAACATCAAACATATTGACAAACCACCAACTACTCAATCATCTCGTAGTGATCCTCGAAATTTTGTCGTGTGTCCATATCGCTAAATTGTGGCTGCGTGATTTCGCACACCTGGTTCGATGCCTGAGGTGAGTCGCAGTTCGGCCAGTGGTTTCCCGATGAAACTCTTGAGGTTTGCACGATCCAAAACCCATTGGATGATCATCCCTTTTGGACATAATCACAGCAATATGATGCAAGTCGGAACCCTTACCAATCGCGAACGACCAATGTTCAAGTATTGAAAAAAACATTGAGTTGCTATGCCATGTTTATCTACCTTTTTCTATGTTTGAGCGTGTTTCAATATGTTTCAGCTGTTTTTGGGTCCAGTGATGCACCAGAAAACGTCCTTCTCAATCCTTCCTAATTAGTCGCTTAGCCTGATTCAAGAGGCCCTGGTTAGGTTTCATACGTTAAGCACCGCACATTTGGCTCTGCTGAAGCCCTACAGCTATAGTGATGATGGGCAGCCATCCTACCAGCTACCACAACCCCGCTAGCTGCTAGCTATTTCGGTTGTCTTTACGTACTGTATGAGTGTACCCAAAATTTCGCGGTGCACCACTCGTGCCAGACCCATTCTGTCCATCCCAGCCAATCAGCATAGGTGTAGGGCAGCGTCAAATGTTTATCTGCAGACCCCACAGGAAATGCTACCCATGGTGAATCATTGTGAATAAGTGGGGATAACAAACATCTACTTCACCAACAACTACAAGCCCGACTGGTTAGTGTTCTAAATCGTTAGAATTTTGAATAAGCTAGGTCATACATCGCCGTATGTGATCAACAAACTAGATTTGTAAACAACTTTATAGATTTTGTAACTCGATATCATTCTGGTTGTTCTCCTAGCTCTTGGCATCAAATTACAAAGTTGAGACATGTTGAAGGCGAACCCTTCTGTCTGCGCAAGATCCTTTTCAGGTTAGAAACATCCAAGCAGCAGGAGTTTTCTGACATCCGATCTCAAAACCCACAGAAGTTTCTCCCAACTGAATCCAACTAATCCCGATGGAAAGATCGCTGAGCGAACTTACCGATTTTCTCCGAGTGAAGGAGCTACCACCTTTGCTGGTGGTCGTATGCCGGCTGATCCCTGACAAGTGCTGCCCTGGCCGATAGTACAATGGTTGCCCTGGGCGTTGGCCGAGGCTGATATTCCGCATGGTTTACCTGGGGCGTTACAGCTCTGACAATATCCTCAGCGGAGAATGGCGGGGTGACCAACTCAAAAGGAATTCTTTGGTACACTAGCCTGGCAAACTGGAAAAACAAAATATTCCACTGTGCAGAGTTTTCGGATTGCCAAGTTAGCTCAACGTGCAGTAGTAGCAGAAGAAGCAGAATAGCAATAAAAAAACAGTAGCAGCAATGATAGTAATCGTAGAAGCAGTAGGAGAAGCAGGGGTAGGAGCAGGAGCAGGAGCAGGAGCAGTAGCAATGGCAGTAGCAGTGGCAGTGGCAGCAGCAGCAGGAGGAGGAGGAGGAATAGGAGTAGGAGTAGGAGTAGGAGTAGTAGTAGTAGTAGTAGTAGTAGTAGTAGTAATGATAATAGTATAATTAGTAATAGTAGTGGTAATAGAAGTAATAGTAATAATAATAGTAGTAATATTAAAACTAGTAATAGTAGTAGTAATAGTAGTAGTAGTAGTAGTAGTAGTAGTAGTAGTAGTAGTAGTAGTAGTAGTAATAGTAGTAGTAGTAGTAGTAGTAGTAGTAGTAGTAGTAGTAGTAGTAGTAGTAATAATAATAGTAGTAGTAGTAATAGTAGTAGTAGTAGTAGTAGTAGTAGTAGTAGTAGTAATAGTAGTAGTAATGATAATAGTAGTATTAGTAATAGTAGTAGTAGTGGGAGTAGTAGTACTAGTAATAATAGTAATAGTAATAGTAATAGTTATGATAGTAATAGAAATAGTAACAGTAGTAATAGTAGTAGTAATAGTAATGATAGTAGTAATAATAATAGTAGTAGTAGTAGTAGTAGTGGGAGTAGTAGTAGTAGTAATAGTAGTAGTAGTAGTAGTAGTAGTAGTACTAGTAGTATAATAGTAGTAGTAGTAGTAGTAGTAGTAGTAGTAGTAATGATAATAGTAGTATTAGTAATAGTAGTAGTAGTGGGAGTAGTAGTACTAATAATAGTAGTAATAGTAATAGTAATAGTTATGATAGTAGTAGAAATAGTAATAGTAGTAATAGTAGTAGTAATAGTAATGATAGTAGTAGTAATAGTAGTAGTAGTAGTAGTAGTAGTAGTAGTAGTAGTGGGAGTAGTAGTAGTAGTAGTAGTAGTAGTAGTAGAAGTAGTAATAGTACTAGTAGTATAATAGTAGTAGTAGTAGTAGTAGTAGTAGTAGTAGTAGTAGTAGTAGTAGTAGTAGTAGTAGTAGTAGTAGTATTAGTAATAGTAGTAGTAGTAGTTGTTGTTGTTGTTGTTGTTGCTGTTGACCTTCTTGTTGTTGTTGTTGTTGTTGTTGTTGCTGTTGTTGCTGTTGTTGTTGCCTCGGTTTTAATGACCAGCACAGTTACCCTGGCCGATCTGCCTTTTGGTGGAAATGACTCTACTTGAACGAAAAACAATCGTATCACATAATATCAAAGTTCACTAGCAACTATAACTATGTGATGAGTCGACCAAGTTTGCCTGCCAGGCTCGATTGATGTCAGCGCAAAAAGATGCAAAAAGGCAATCGCTCGAAACAGAGTGAGCCGCGTTCCCCAGTGGTGTGCGGGCGCAACGATGGTGATGGCAGAAAACAACAAAGCACAACGAATTCTTTCGGCTGATAGACCATCCCAAAACTGTAATTTGATGCAGCTAATCTTTTTGGCAAACAAAAACATCTCGGATTTCTATTCAGATTGTTTAGGTCCAGTCTGGGAAAGGACAGCACATTCGAAGCATAAAATCACTTGATCTCAATCAGTTACTGACCGTGTTCACATTGTTTGGCACAGTTTGTTGTTCAATTCCAACTCGACCAATTTGTATCATGATTCGGGCCGGTAAGCTTTTCAGGATTTTTCAGGTACTACTCACATAGTTTTTGGACACCAGACTCAAGAGAGCGAATCCAAGGGGCGCCCTTGCGTCTGAAAAAGATACTGCTTGAGCTTATCTGGTTGGTGGTTGAGCCACGCCTCTGAAAAATGGTAGTCAATCAACCATCCCAAATACAGCTGGGAAAACAAGCAATGTCAATCAAACAACCAACTAGAAGTTGACTTGTTGGTGATTGTCTCATAAATTCTCACAATATTACCCACTGTAATCCCCCATGTGAGTCTGTGGTTTACGTAATCACCATGTAATCAACAGACGTATGAGACTTACAACCAGGGTCAACCGACTTTTCCGTCCACCATCCCAGTAGATGATGAGAATGTCAGCAGTTGGCTACAGAAAATAGTTGGCTAGGTCCTAGGTATCAGCATCTGGTGGGCCCCCTCCTTTCCACGTTGAACAAGATGGACGGCTGCGGACTCGTCTCAGGATGGACCTCGATTACTATCTCTGGAAGGCCCCACTGTGAACCATCCAGTAGAACTCGGCTCAAGAGAACTTATTCAGCTCTGTAGCGAGGTGCTGTGCAGTTTCGTGGCCGAAGTGGTCACCCGTTGCTCTGGTTCCGGTGGCAGAACACTGGATCGATATCTATATCGCTGTATATGTATGTATATAGACACGTTGGTTGACCCTAAGAACTTGCAATCAACTGCTTTACCGTCCAAACACATGTGCTTTTGCACACGTGATTGCAACTTGGAAGGGTTTAGAGGGAGCACCAGGGCGAGATAGACACAGATACCTGACTACTCCAGGGTGTCGTTGTTGTATCCCCGGCCAGGGCGGTTAGGTAGCGAATATTGTCAACCATGATCAATCGGTATCCATGTGTGAACGATATTACCGGGTATCCAGAGTCCTACCGATTCTCGGCAATCATTGGTAACCCAGGTTCTCCCCCCTTTGGACGGCGTTGTTTGTTCCCCTGTAGGTTCAAGGATATCCGTACAAGTTCGTTGAATCTATGGGGATTCTGTGGGATTGTTGGTTTGGGGGGCCTTCGTTGAACATTTGTGACCAGGAACCAATCTTGATATCACCTATCATCGAGCTATTAATCAAGGCTGACGATACCCCCAGTTGATGAACGAGCGGAGACCCAAAAGATCCTGATCCAGCTGTTCAAGAATGGTTCGTAGATTAAATATATTATCATTATCAACAGTCAAGTCACAATAGTGAACAGCTCTGGTCGTCTGGAATTGCTGATGATGATAACGCACCACTCCTCAGTTCTGCTGCGATGATTTACGAACTCCCTCCGTTTGGTCAACAGCTGGATCTCCGAAGTTCAGGATTGATGCGCCTGAAGCGGTGTTTCACCAACTCTGGTAGTACGAGCCGTTATCGCACCCTAGAAACAACAACTATTGACATCTATTGAATCGGTTGACTATCATTCTATCATTCAAAATCACTTAACACAAAAGTTGTTCAAGAGTCCTTATCATCCATCATTCACCGGCTCTTTAACAACTTTGCCTGCTGCTACAACCACTCTTTGCCATTGTCATGTATGCACAATGACATGAACCATCATGACTCACCATTTCATTGTTTTTGAGACTCTCCGCTGTTCGGCCCAGGAAGCCAGCAAAGGCCAACTGGCCACTCCTCGCGTACTCTGACGTTGCCCCCTGGTGCCCTGGGAATCACGAGCCATAGGGCGTAATTACCGCCCATGTCCCAAGTTATGATCAGCTTTAAGTCAAGGTGGAAACCAGTCATGTAGATAGCTATATGGTGGTTTCTTAAAATAGGGGACCCCCAAAATGGGTTGGTTTATTACTATAAATGGTTTATAATGGATGATTTCGGGGTACCCCTATTTTGAGAAACACCCATATGGGTATCACTGAATCTACCGGGATTTTCTCCCTCATGAAGCCACTTGTCCTTCTAAAGGGGGAGAGTTCTACGGTCTCCTGAATGGTTGCTGTGGAAAACCTTGGGATCAGCGGAGCAATTGGTGCAGTCGTCTTCCCATCATTGGAGCAGCAGTTCCAACCGAGAAGAATGACTTGGTGGTTTATCAAAATAGGGGTACCCCACCGTCATCCACTACTAGTCATTTATAGCAATGAATCAAGTAGAACTTGGGGGTACCCCCATGGCTTGAGAAAGACCCACTTGAACGTCTTCCCATGTTCTTCGCATCTTGGCCGGCCCTCTTGTGGGCGCGAAGACTCATGACCTCTTCTGGTTAAGGCTGAGACCTTACTGGATTTTGCAGCTGGTGATCAACTTTACAACTCACCAACACAGGGGCATGGGTGCAAGCACACACAATATGCTATCAGTTCTGGGATTAACAATATGATGTGATTGATTCATGAACTAAATACAAATGTGTCATCTCATCGTCATGGTTGGAAAATGCAGACTCGAATCTGAAACAATCGCGCATATGAGCAACAAACAATTAAACACTACCCATAGAGACGCAAAGACACAGTGATCAGGATCACCCAAAACCAAAGAGCTGCTTGGTCAATGAACTTTCCATTCAGAAGTTAATCATATCTGATTAATCCAACATTTAAACAGAACTGGTCCTGGCAAATTTGACAAATCCAAAGATAGGCCTTGAATGTTTGCAAGAGTATTGGTGAATATCACTAAAAAAATCTGACAATTGAAAAGAAAGCTGTGGAAGATATACCTACAGGATTTAGGAATGGAAGTGACAGCTTTGGTCCATATCCCTCGAATAACTTAACACTTAAGGTGCAAGCGTGGGTAAATATCCCTAAAAGAAACCAACAATTTTAGTGTAAGCTGTGGTGAACAACATAACATAAAGTGTAAGAATTAGCAAATATCTTTAAGACTTAGCAGAACATAAGTAGGCATCGAACCCAAGCCAGCCAACGTTGGCCTAGCAATTTGTTGGCTAGGGATCCTCCCTACATGTTGACTAGTACGCTCAGATACTCAAACCAGGCAGGGGCTTTGGGAAGCCCGCTCGTGGTATAAAGACCAGCAACCAACAAGATTTGTTTTGAATCTATTCTAGAGCTCTATTCTAGAGCTTTGTCAGTAGAGACCTCTCCCTATGAAACAGCTATGACAGCTATGATTTCCGCAACGGGTTGATGAACACCTTAAACTCTTTGAAGGATACCGACTTTTGCAGGGAAGTTCTTTCAGTCCAGAGCTGACCTTGCCCATGACGGATAGCTCAGCTCCATCAACAACACTAGACCATGAATGCCCATGAAGAATTATCGTCAACAGTCAACCGTTGTTGGGAGCGGTGACAAATAACGTACTGTAATGACAAATCATGGTTGAGGCATGTTGAGGCTCTAACGACCACTGACATTGAGAATGAAATAGAAACTCTGCTGTTTGACCTGTAAATCATGGACAGGACCCTTGCGGCTCATCATTTGCCTCATATCAAACCAATGCAAAATGCTACTGTCTTGTCACCTTAAGTTAGTATCCCCTTAAAACAAGCCCCAGTATATAGTGGTTCTAAAGCCAAACCACTGGTTGATCATTGATTAACCACTACAGTTAGTAGTGGTGTCATTGAAAACGACGTTATATAGTAATACTCAAGTCATTCACCCCTGCGGATGAGCAAATTCCATGATTACAATCACCATCGATCACCACTTCCACGCAGTAGGAGGTTTATCCAACAAACCACCATAACCAAGTCCTTAACAGAGATAAATTAATCATGACAGCTACTTCATACTTGACCTCGCTATGCAGGCTATGCAGCTGTTGAAAGAAGCTGCTCAGCTGGTCGAAAATGACTTTGACGTGATTTTGCATATCAGTTGGGGTGTATGCCTATTGTTCTGTGGCTAGCTCATGGGTTGACTACCACTTGGATTGAGTGCCAATTGGGTCAACCGCCATGGTTACAAGGTGGTACCCCCCCAACTGTTTTTGAGTTGGTTGAGATTCGCCATTTCACAAGCTGGTTAAACATCTTTGCCTAGCACTGCTCCAAGTGAACTAAGCCAAGCCATGTTTGCGGGGCCCTGGTGCCTTGTAACACATGCAGTGCCTATCCAACGTTCTCAGTCCACAAGCGCCCAAGTGATCCCCGGAGGCGAATGCAAAAAAAATGGCACCACGGCTTTTCAGCAAGCTGCTGGCTGAAGCTCGCAGGTGTACACCCAGCAGGGTTTTTTTCAATGATGGATAGTGATGAACCAAAAATCCGTCACCAAGACTTGACAATAGTTTTCACTACTGGTTCATGTTGATTAAGAATAACTGATGACAGTTGACAGCTGTTAATCATGGATCGTACTAGTCAGTATTGGCGAGTGATGGTCAGGCCTCAATAATGGTATCGTGATTAATTATGGTGGTAATAATTGCGTGATTATCATCATAGATAATCCGATAATCCTTATTGGTAACTCATTAAATCCATAATCATGCAAATGGATGAGGTGGCTAAAGCAAAGCTCATGAATCCAAAACTCCTCAAGTAAGCTCATGATGGCTGTGGTATGCTGTGGTAGATCTGCCCACATTTCTTGATCGCTCGTGTGTCATAAACCCAGAGGTCTCCAGCAGAATGGAGACCACCAAGCTGCTTGACTATGCAACAGGTAGAGACTCACTGAACAACCACTCCTGCTGCCTGGGGAATTCTAGGATCTTGCCCGCAGCCCTGGTGGGTGCGCTAGGTGTTTACCAACGGTGAATATCCTGGTTTGCTGGCAAATCTTCACTGGTGTGTCTCCTATAAAGATTGGAAACATGCTTGGACTGAAGTAGTTTGCATCTTGAGCAATCATAACTCCTCCGACTCCACCAATAATCGTTTGACAAGGTGGCTGCAAAAGATAGGGTCTTGTCTTTGGTTACTAGAGCTTCTAGGCTGATCAAGTCCAACTCTTCCCCCAAGCTACTAGAGCTTATGACCTGATTGAATGCCAACTCCTACCACCAAAACCCCCAACTCTTTCTGTTGCACAACACCCCTGCATTGCGGCGGTCGGAAAATCCGTTGGCACCCCCAGCCAGTGCTATGCTCCGGCGACCAGGAGCTGAACTGGTAAGGGCTCCTTTTTTGTAGGCACTTAGTGAATCTTAGCTCGAATCATTGTAGGCAGGCACTCAAGGATATTCACGTAGGTTGTGAAATGAATCATTCATTGTTGGTCAATGAATTCATTCTGAGTTTTACCAATGATGCTTATTGGCGAATGAATGAGTCATTGCTAGTTATCAATTGTTCACGAATAGAAATCATTCACCCGCTAGTTATCCATCATCCACTCACTTAATCCATATTTCCAACCGCGATAAGCTATCCATCATTCACTTATACCATCCTTAGCTATTCATTCACCAATAATCATCTACCAACATCGTCGATCATCATTATAATGATTAGTCATCAGCCAAGAATCATCATTATCATTCCTAGATATCCATCCATCATTCACCAAGAATCATCATCATTAGACATTCATCAACACAACTATCCATCACCAATTCCATTCAACCCACTGGGTGTTCAGCTACACTCGATCTTGGACGATTGAGTTCTTGTGCGCGATTTCCACATAATCCTTGAGGAGACGATCGCCACAGTCCTTGGCCAACGTGTGGCACAGTTCTCCCCCAATTGTAGCTGGTTTTGTGAACGGATGGTGAGTCACACAGGTTAATCATGTGAATATACTACGTTTGCACTGGTGAATAATGAGAATGTGATAAGTAATTTCGTGGTGGGTGATCGCTGATGAATTGGAGTAAAATGTAAGATGGCTGATAATTGCTACAAATATGAACACCAACTGAGTGGTCGGGTAATGCAATCGTACCGGCTGCAAAGCTACTTCCAACTATTCACCAGTCCGTTGCCTATAGTCTGCACATACAAATGGTGGTTTCTCAAGCCATAGGGGTACCCCCAAAATAGTTGGTTTATGGCTTCAAATGGTTAATATGGGATGATATGGGGGTCCCATATTTTGAGAAACACCCAAATATTGCTAAGTATTGTTCTGTATATGCAAGCATGGATCCATCATTCAATCATTCTCCCTTCGGCAATACCAAGGCTTCTTTACTCATGTGTGCACGGACACACATGTAGCTGTAAACAGCAAAAGTAATTTATTTGTTGCAGTTTGATTCATGCAAATCTAAACATAATTATGCAACTTTGATGCTCCATGTATAGTATAATTACCTACGTGGGTAATTTCCAAGAAAAATGCAACTATGCCATATATGGATGCATACGGAGCATCTGGGTAATTTTTGTGATTGTTCAAACAAGTTTCAACACCAAATGCCAAAGGTCCAGGCGGAAGATCCTTTCGAGCATGCAGGGTGAAACCGGATCAAATAAGTTTATTCTGCTTGGTGGTTTCAACACATTTATTGATGAACCAACAACTAGTATTGATCCGTCCTAATACTGGTTGAACCATCCTAAGACTGGTTTAACCATCCTAAATATTGGGGTAAAATGTTTGAAACCATCAACTAGTATTGATCCATCAGTGCGTCCGTCGATGGAGGAGGCACAAAAACCGTAGCAAAACATTGAGGAAACCAATTGTTCAACCAATTCAGGAACATCTCAGCAGCGAAAGACTGGTATGTTCAGCCTTATTAATGGTCATAACCCTTGTAAAACCCTAAAAAACCTATCCAACTGGTCCACTCTGGGACCAGCCAAAGGTACAGCACCACCCGCTCACCAGCAGTAGCCTACTGATCGTCCGCCAGGAGGCACTTTCCCCTTGAAGCGCAGACATCACAAAGTCTGGAGCGCCACATTCCACGGCCTTGCAATCGCGCGTGGGTTCAGCGCGTGCAACAGGCTCGCCAAGGGTTGGATGGGTGGTTGGTTGGTGACTGGTTGGTCAAGGTTCATGGCAGCTGAAGGGTTGCTCAATGGTACTTGATGACGGTTAAAAACGAAGCCACGATTCTGCAATGGTATGATTCTTTATTTGATTGGTTTCTATGTGATTGATTGCATTTTGTTTCGCATAGTGGGATGATTCTTGTGAAGGAGGTGGTGACATGGTTGATGGTTCACTGATGTAATGGTGTGTTCAGTGGTTGCTTGCTGTGAACCACGGTGGCAATACGTGGTTGCTGAATATGGTATTTGTTGATTGAATGGCCACATGATATGGTGATGGACACAGAGACTTGATACTTGATGATTGACAGATCGATATTAACGCTTGATATTGCTTGATGTATGTTAATGTGGTCGAATGTTGCAGTCAATGAACACGAAGAACAAACGTTGCTGATAAATGCGTCTGATTGTGGTGTCAATCAATCATACTGGTTTCGGCATGGGCAATGTCAATATTTGAAACTGGGACGGAACCAACAATCAACCAAACACAAGGTGTAAGTAGTTTAGCATGCGCAGTCAAGATAGAACTGATATAACCAACTATGGAGAATCAACAATAAGCTTTGGCTACGGTTGAGATCGGTTGAGTACATCTGTCTAAAATCCACATTGACATTAAAACTTGGACAACAAAGCGAGCAGTCAAGGCAAGTCTTGACACCATCTGACCGAATCTGACCACAAGCTGATAGCAATTGCATGAGGACATATCTTCAAGTTTCTCTCTCGCTCTCTAATTCTGTCTCTTGCAAGTGGATCTTGGTTGCACCGTCTCTGTTTCACACTCAGTGCATATAGATAGGAGTACCCACAAACCTGGTCGTACAAAATGACCATTCCTTCTTGGGTGGGACCCTGTTCAATGCTGCCATTTTGGGCGGATTTTCACCACCTTCGGCGACACCGTGATCGGTTGATGCCAAATAAGTAAGTTGGTTCCTAGCGCTGTTTTCTTTCCTACCAAAGTTGACCCAAAATCAAATGCTCCGGAGGGAAAGGCGAAATGCTCCAACTAGACCCAAGCAAATTAGGATCAATTGCTAAATAAAAGACCCAACTAGACCAAAACAATCACAACATTTGTCAATTTCTAATCAAAAGAAAACAATCAGTTCCTGGGGCAGGCCGTTGCTACGGACGGTGTGGATTCTCCCAAGCTTTGGCCCCTTGGCCCGCTGCTCCTATGGCACGCTTCTACCCAAGCTTTGTGGATCCATGTTGAGCTGATCAGTCCGTTGAGTTCATACGGGTGCCCATTAGAAACCCGCGGTGACATTCACCATGCTTAGTTCCGGGGTGAGTGCACCCATCCAGCTTCAAGCAGGTCATTTGCAGTTATATCCCAGCAAACTGGGGCCCTCGGCCCGCATTTTTCCATACACCTTTTACAGAAGTGTCAACGCCCTGCAGCGTCAAGTCACTATCTCAAGCGCAGTCTTCTGCCGGTAATTCCGTAGATCAGTTCTGGCTCCTGCTGAGCTGAAAAAACCATGTGGCCATAGACGACGGCGCACGCTAGGGCCAGTCTAGCTACTAGGTGGGTTGGATGGACCTGCCAACAGCCGCGACAAGCAGTGAATGAGATATGATTCATTGGTGAGATATTGTTACTGGGTCATGATCAATGGTCAGCGAGTTCATTACTCACATTGGATCATCTTAAAATGGAAAGTCAATCATCCTTATCAAGCGAAAACTGCTCCGAATCTTTGAGATTCTTGGCTAGAAAATACACGTTCTACAGCCAAAAAAACACAAAATCACCAACTTCAATAACCACCCACAAAATCACTTGTTTAGACATATTCCCTCCAAACCCCTCGTTCGCCCACACCCATAATGCGGCACTGCCATGGATGATGTTGTGCAAGGTCAAGATGGCTCGGAGAAGTTGCAAAAACACCGGCAATACGCAGTGATTTATGGTTTCGGGTTTTTGGGTTTCGGTTTTAAAGGTTTTAGGACTTTGGTTGGCTTTAGATTTCGGTTTTGGGGTTTTAGGGTTGAAGGTTTGGGGTTTGATAACTCAGAAGCTTAAAAACAATGGCCCTGCGCAGAAATTTGAGCGTTGGGAAATGTTCTCAGTCAAGCGCGGGCAAACGTGGGGTTTGCAGCGAACATATTATCTTTCCTGTTGCCATGCTAGCTTCCTGGAGGGTATCATCCCTCCAAAACAACACAAGTCAAAACACCAGCTGGGGTTGTTTGCACGTGGGGTCCTCTGCAAATGTGTGGTGTTCCTACTGAACAGGTGCCACGGGGTGCCAAAGTATTGATCTCCCTATCATCCATCAGGGAACATTAGCAACAACCATCATTGACCAGTACTGAACCATCACTAAGCATCACTGGCCCTTCTTGACCGGTAAAATGCTGATTTTATCTTTCCGAAAACTCCACGAGTAATTTACGAATTTCATACCACTTTCCGTTAGTTGTCGTGATCCCCTATTATTAGTGGGTTATTATCCTACTGAACCAAACAGTGATTTCTCATGTCATACAGTTGCCCCCAAACCATCTAGTCATTTTACCCAACAAAAATAGCAATAAACAAACCATATCTTTGGGGCTCCCCTATGGCTTCAGAAACACCCAGGAATAGAGTTGGCTTGTTGCTGTTACTATAAATGGTTAATATCAAGTGGCTCAGGGTATCCCATTTAATGGTTCTATACCCCCCACCAACCACCCAGCGGTTCATTCTTCTCCAACCGCGGTTCGCAAGTCCTGCGGCCAGCAGCAAAGCCTCAGCATTCGGCCAGCTTTTTGGATCAGTGATCCCGAAGGAGTCAAAGCGAACAATCACAACGGGTTGATGGATGGCTATAACCATGAATAACTATAGTGGTTAATTAGTGGATGGTTGTAGCCATGCTTAATTGTAGTGGTTGATTAATGCATGCCTCATGGCTAGTAGTGACTACAATGGTTAACAATCGTTGTAACCAACCATGTCAAATGGGTCGGTTGATGGGAAAATCAACTCGTTGAAAAGCCGGCTGTTTTAACCCACCCATTGTGGGGGTTCCCAGGTTTTCCCATCAACCACTACCGGGAAATAGCTGGTTCATCGATCCAGTGTTCTATCTGTGGATAACTTCATGAACACTTACAGAACTCGTCGGTAGCTGGGGAGCGTCACTTGTACAGCTTTTGAGCAGGGAAACTGGGGGTGGTGCAACTTTCCAAATGGCTCTACCATTGCCAATCATCATCAACCACTACTGTTGATTATTATCCCCTACTCTCAAACTTTGATAAGCCCTTAACCACTATGGATACCAGCTGGATCTACCATGGTATCAGCCGCTGTTGACATGCGAAGCCACCAGTGAGGTGGCAATGCCACTTTGCAGTTCCTGGCTGTTCATATCCCAAGACTACATGGGGGGTTCTCAAGCCATAGGGGACCCCAAAAGCTATGGTTGCTTTACTACTGATATTGGTTAAGAACGGATGATTTGGGGGTACATACACTGATGTGTCATTGCTTTGAAACCAAGCGGTTGTGAGGGTCCTTACAAACAAATCATCGCCCGAGTCGTCTTTGCAAGGAACTGGGACTGCACAAACAGTCAATTTGACTCTGATACAGTGACTCCAAGGAAAACCTCTCAGCACCTGCTAGCACTGTGACAACACCAATGAACTGCTGATTTTCCATGGACAGATCGATCTGCACAAGGGTATTGCTGCTGATATCCTACATGGGCAGGTGAACATCCCACAGTTCGACTAGTTTGGTTCTGTGTGGGATGTTCACCGAAGGTACAGGGTTTTCACCCTCAACCATATCGCCGTATATACATAATCCCGAACACATGTACACAATTTGCCGGTGATGGTTGCTGCCCTAATGGTTTTCACCGACAAACGTAGGCTATATCAATATTGTCGATGCCAACATCAATGCCAGCATCACCAATAGTAAAAACAATTTACAACAGCAAGCTCAACAACAACAAAAACCACCAACGACCAACGACCAAAAATCAACAATCAACAACCAGCAATAAACAACAAAAACCAACAGCCAACAACCAACAACTCCCAACCACCAACAATCAACACACAACAAACAAAAACAACCAACAAAAAAAAACAAACAGCAAACAAAAGCAAGCCAAGCAACAATCAGCAAACAGCAAAGAATATATAGAACAAAGAACGAAAAAAAAAAAAAACAGCACCAAACAACAAACAACAAACAAACACACCACTTCCGTTGTTGCAAGGAACGGTGACCTCATAGGCCGCAGTCAGGATGCTACACATCAAGGGAGTGGCCTCGTTCCGAAGGCGGGGGCAGGAGAGCCGGGGTAGGGCGTGTCGCCCTGGCCATAGCCCTGGCCATCCCAGTTGGTTGGTACCAGATGCTGCCAGGTGGTACCTGAGGTACCTGTTGGGATGCCATGGCTCTTGGATGGCGGAGGATCAACGGATCAGGGTGGCGGCCACTCCCAGTTGTGGGATACCCGTCGGCCTTCGTAGTATGCCATAGAATACTTGTTCGGGAGACAAGGTAATTTCCCGACACATCCCCATAATTCCCATGTAGACAGTTGAATTTCTTGAGCCAACAGAGTGTTAGTGTTGAAACAAAAGATTGGAAAACATCAACTTCACAACCTTGTGGCTGTGGCTGCGACTCATCTCATCTGCTACTAGTATGACCGCAATTCGATCAAGGGTCGTCGCCGACAAGAAAACGCACGCGCCGTGAAGGTTTTGAGAGGCTTGACATCACCGAAGGACAACAGTACACGGCCATGATCCCAATCTGTGAAGTCCTGTTCTTGCCGACTGAATGATCGTTTCATGGGTATAAACGACTATAAACACGTGCCGTAAACTGTAAACATTGTAACCCACGCCAAACATCTCTAAACCAGGTAGTTTCAAGTCCAGATTGTCCCCAAGCAACAAGAAGAATTCACCCAGGCACTCCATGGTTCCAATGCTGATGTAAGCCAACGAAGGACTAAGTCAATAATTGTTTCATCAAACAAGCTGGTGAACTCCGGCTTAGACCAGAGCATCGACTAAGTTGTTGACCATGTTACAAACATGTTACAGTAACTATTATTTAATCAAACATATCAGTGTTGATCAACGTCTGGTGTTTGATATCAGCGATATCAGCATTGATTGGACCATCAACTACAGTATGTACCTGTTGACTGGTTGGTATACCGCCATATACCACTGCTCAGAAGGATAGAAGAAATTAGTACTATTTTCTCTGGAAAATCTTTTGTTGAAATGGACCGTGTGTACCCCCAAAAATGGTATAATAAAACAACATCTAGCGAGTATGGGGGTATACCAACCATGCTTTCTGAACAGTTTGAACATAACTGCATACCCGAGTAGATTGTCCGGTTGGTGATTAAACTCTGGTTGTCTCAGGTGCAGTTTTTGCCGGGGAAAGTGATGCTGACGTACCTGGGTAGATTAACCTGGAAACTAAAAATCACTAGTTTGAATACCTAAACCAGCTGTAAATGGCGGATGTTCCACTTCCAGGTTAGTTTGCCAGGGTGCAAATACAAGGGTGTGGGTCATTGCCAACCATCCCAAAAATGGGTAGGGGGGTTACCATCACTCTGTGCGAGTAATGGTTCAGCTTACATTTTTGGCGGGGCTGGTGGCCCCTGACGATGCACATTGCCACGGGTCAAACTCCATCACCCCTTCTGTGAACGATCAGAATTCGTACAAAACTTTCCTGCTTGGCAACCCATCCCAAAACTAGTATCCCAAAAAACTAGGGAAATCAAACATGTAAATCATATCACCGACTAGTTGGTTTAGCATTACTTTTGCTCATTGTCCTCTATCATTAGCCATTACTATTGGTTACTGTAACTACCCAATTGTTGGTATCCATACCTTGGCTGAACCAACAGCTGTTCCAAGGCCAAAGGGCTTCGTAGTGGTGATAAGCCTCAGGTCGCTCACGTTTCTGCAGGCTTGGCTGGAAAGCACCGGCATCATACTTTGCACAAGCACTATGTCATCATATCATGACAAATTATCTTGTTGATGAATGAAGTTTTCCTATATTTCACATGTTTGCAAACGTGTCATACCGTGCTGATTGTCATGACCGTGGTGACGATCAGTACAACATCAACATACTGTATTAGTTTTCATGAAATGCTAATAATGTTGCAAATATGTCTTGATTCAAAAACCTGGTATGACATTCAATCTTCGTCTCTGACAGCGAGTGCACTGTGGGGATTCGATTCAAAGCCTGACGCATGTAAAAAAAAGAGCATCATTGAATCATCACACATATCATCATCAACGAATATTCTATTGTCTTGTTATTACAAATTACATATATGGTGGTTTCTCAAAATAGGGGGCCCCAAAAATGCTTGGTCTAGTACGGTAATAAGTGATTAATAATGGATGATTTGGGGGTCCCCTATGGCTTGAGAAACCACCATATGAGAGATGTGTTAATAGTAGTTAACTAGTTTACTCTAGCTGGTTAACTAGCTGGTTAACTAGTTTATTCATTCATGACGAAGCGCATTTCAATAATCCAAACGCTCCATGGGTAAATTTGCCGCAGCAGAACTGGGTCGTCTCGTATATGGAGCCATGAGTTGCAGCTCACGTTTTTCCAGGTCAAGCTTCCCCATGTCTCGTCGGTGGAAAACCCTCCTGGAAGGGGTTCTCATAAAAAAGAACAACAACAATGGTATTTATGTATTTATATAGAACCCAAGGGTTGTATTTATATAGAACCCAAGGGTTGTATTTAATTAAATAGAACCGAAGGGTTTATAGATATTCCACTTCTCCATATAGAACAACAATGAGTTCTCCAATGGTACAAGATGTTGGTTTATGTTGGTTTATTTCTATAGATGAATGATTGATAGTTTTCATGATTTCCGGCTCCATTTAGAAAAACCACCATCTTGTATGATGCAACCAATACTAGTGTATTCCTTACAGTTGTCTGATTATCCAACCAATGTTTACCCCGGTCATTATCCAACCATTATATGGTTACAGTTGCCTATACTAGCCCATGGCCATCCGCAGACACAACTCATCAGGATTCATTTGGTAATGACCCTGGAAAAACATTTGACCTGGAACCGAATTCTACACCTATTAGTACCTTTAACATGCATGAATTAAGACAGGTTGGTGCCTATGACTCATCCCAAAAGATGCGCAAGTCAACTGGATAGTCAACGCGAGGAATGGTTGGAACCAAAACAATATTTGAGACCACCAACCAGTATAGTCTGTGCAAGAAATCCCTGTTTGAAATTGTACGCAAGACCAACCTGGATAAGAACAACAAGAACAGAAACTACCGGTGCTGGCTGTTTTAACAATGTTGCAACAAAAGCAACAGCTATCACAGCAAGAACAAGTACAAACACCACAACAATAAGAACCAGTTGATGATGGGAACAAGATCGCTACTTTCTGGCTGCTGGTTGCAAACCCATCCCAAGATTATGCTCAACAATATGCTCGTCAATTAGAAACCCTCATCCCCAGGTATGGTGAAAAATAATCAACATAGTCTAGGAACCAACCAGCTAGGTAGCATGTAATTCTTGCTCTAACCGGGCCAACAGCGAACGTTCAAATTTCCCAGGGGGTACCACCAACCAGATATGATTACTCAACGATTACCCTCTGGTACAGTACTCGAAAATAGCAATGCAAAATCTACCAAATATTGTCCGTGTCCAAGGGAGTCTCTACAAAGTCTGGTGATTCTTCATTGCTGCAGATATAGTATGTAGAGATATATGATATATAGATTGAAAAAAATATATCTACTACAGATTACCGGAGTGTAAAAACTCTGCGCCAGAAGCCGTTCCTGCAGTCTCCAAGCCACATAGGTGCTGAGCGTCGATTGTTTCCAGCGATGTCGTAAACCAAAACCCGTCATCCTAGGGAGGCTATGCTTCCACAGAAAGGGCTGGGCCATAACGCAAACAAATTGGTGGCACATTTGTTTACAGTATTACATGTGGATATAAATATGAATTAATGACAATAAATGATACATAGTGTATTACATATAGTATATACAGTATATGCAGTATATATGGTATTTATTTGTACACATAATACACACATATATATATATATACGCATGTGAATATCACGCACATATATACAGCATAAATATAGAGTATGTATGGTGCAAAAAAAATATATACATATATAGTGTATATATGTACAGCATCTATGCCAAACAAAGTGCATATAATAAATATAAATAGAGTATATATAGTATATATAGTATATACAGTAGATATAGTCTATACAGTAGATACAATGTATATATATATATATATAGTAGATATAGAGTAGATGTAGTATATATAGTATATACCGTAGATATAGTACATATAGAATATATAGTAGATATGGTGTATATATAGTATATATACTATATATAGCTTATATAGTATATATATAGTATAGATAGTATATATAGTATATATAGTATGTAAAGTAGATACAGTAAATATAGTATATACAGTATAAAGTAGATATAGTAAATATTTATAGAAGGTATTTACAGTATAGATACAGTATATATACATATATATATATAGTGCATACATAGTAAAGGAATAGTTTATATGACTTATAATTAGTGTAAATATATATATGTATAAATATGTGGTATATTAATGTCTAGCATAGCTAGCTGCAGCACACAAATAGTAATAGTATATACATATACTGGTACATAAAGTACACATCTTATGCATTGTTTATACAGTATATAAGGTATGGCTAATTAAGTTGACGTTTATAAAATACACAATATCATCGTTGCAATCAATAGTGCTGAGAGTGTTTGTGATAATGATGAGGATGAGGGCAGTGAGATTCATGATCAGCTATACAGTGGCCAGGTAGAAACTTCAACTTGATGATATTGTACAGCTTGGGCGGAAACAAAGCCATTGTTACAGCTACATAATCTGATGTGGTGACTAATGGTGGTTAATTAATGACTATAATCAGTGATGGTTGATAGCGCTTAGTAGTGGTTAATAACTGGCTACTGCTGGGGATACCCGGATACAGTACAATCTGCCCGGTATTCGAATAGTCATTTCAATCCGGGGACAGCACTATGTGCAGAAGTTGGTACCTGTGAACCCTACTCGGAATCGTTAAAAGTCAATGGGCACTGTACAATCGCACTGACCGTAAAGCCGGTCATCAGCGAGGCACTATTCAAATTCATCAGTTGTAGATGATTTCCTTCTTGAAAACATCCTCTGGCAAATCTAAGCTGGAACCTTAGGATCTACAAAATGAAGTTGTTCCATTTCCAGGTCAGTTTGCCAGAGTGTAATGTTTTTTTTATGTTCAGATTGATTCCGAGAGAGTAAGGCACCAGCTCGCTATCATAAGATCAGACTGCCCAATGACCTGAAATGTGATCACTGATCCTGCATCCAATTGGTTACGGCATGTTGTTGCTGTATATCATTGCTTCCCTACCCAAAGAACCAAAAACCTTTCAAATCGTAGGGTCTGGAAAAATACCCGGGGTTTTGGATGTAAACCCGGGTTCTTGCAATCTTCCAAAACGCCATCCAAAAAATACGGGCTTGTACTGGATTATGATGGGTTTTGGTTTAATTACGGGTTTTTAGAGTCCGATGTTTTGAAAAGCCGGTGTTTTGGCAAGAAACCCGAGGTTTTTGGAAAATTTGGAAAAAACCCGAGGTTTTGAGAAAAAACCTACAAAAAGATAGGTTTTAGGTTTACCTGGTAGACCCTGCGATAAACTGCAGTACTGTTTGTCATCCGATGCTCCAAAGAGTCTCGCTGTAAGCTCCGAATCACTATCTGATCGGAGCCTGTGGAATCCTTTGATCTGGAGATCCTGGTACCTTAAAATGTGATCAGCTTTCGCAATTGATCAACCAAGCTGTTTTGGAAACCGAGGGCACACCCAAAGTCCCAAGTGCGGCTGCAAATCTGCACCTGCACACCCTTTGCCAACAGCTATGAATGCGACCCAGCAACATGGCTCCGAAGACCGTAAAAGGGGAGGTTTCCAACTGATGGTTCACATCCTCAGCATGCTGAGGCGGTCCCTTCAAAGTTGCCAGCTGTGCGTGCCACTGTATATATAAATACATTAAAAAATATATATAATGATATATATATATATATGTATAATTATATATATATATCTTCCTTTGGAGATATATGATATATGCGGTTACAGATCCCCATCACTATATGTTACTACAATAGAATCGGTCAACTTTCATACATATTCAATCATATGCATATTCCTGTATCTTTGTTGTGTGCACATGCTGCATCAATCTACTGGCACTTTTTACTTGGGGCTATCACCTTGTGGAGTCGGGATATCGATCGAGGCAAAGTCCAAAAGTGACGTGTGATCCCAAAAAACTGTCAGTGATGTGGGATGGTGTCTATGTGTGCCCATCACGCATGATTCGTGCCCGTCAAAGCTGTGCAGCCACTCAAAATGATTCAATCTGGGGCAGGGCTGGAGGGACCCTCCATCAGGATTGCACATATCCAACAAGCCATTGCCTCGTTGGCCCATCGGGGATTCCCAATGGGTTTCTTTTCGGGCCGTCTTAACTCCAGCAAAGCCATTGCGATTCATAAACCACGGCAATGTGAGGCAGAACTAGGCGGCTTCTATGGTTCAGGGTCTGCACGTGTCCATCTGGGGAGAATGATTGATCGATAAAATTGAAAAAGTGGTGACAATGATTGTAGCAATGATGGGTTAGGATCAGCCCACAGGGGTGATCATGATGCTCTTGTGATGATGGTTTGGTAATGTTGATTCATAAATGAGTAAGAATGATCATATCACGGTCATCAATGAACATGTTGATTATGGTTCATCAATGCCCTCGATCATTTTGGTTCCTTTATATAAATGATCATGATATACCCCTGAAGTGACCAGAATGACCAGAAAAGGGTAATATGTGGTTCATCAGAATGATCATGTAATCTTTGCGTTGCGATCAACTTGGATGGTCACAATTGGTGAATGTTTCAGCAACAAATTATGATCATCCATATTTGATTGTTATGGTCATCCCCATATAATACGGTTAGAGGGCTTAGTAAAGTAGAGGTTCCCTATGAAATCTGGTTCTGGATAATCTATGCTCAATGGCTACCTGCTACTATGGTTCATTTTTTGTGGATCAATTTACCAACCCTACGGCTGATGATTCATTGGGAAAAACAATCAAGTAGCATTTCCTGTTTAAGAGTAGAATGAAAATGGTGAATAGTCAGTGGGTTGGCAAGGGTATGACACTGGTTAATGATGCGTGGCGATTGGTTTCAACAAAACAGTATCGTTGACAATCTTTAAACATGTGACGATAATGTGTTGTGCTGATGACCTGTTGATAGTGCTTAGTGATGTGTTGATAGCTTGTTGCTGATGGCTACAATGTGTTGATAGTGGTTGACAATGTATTGATGCCAGTGATCAATGTGTTGATAATCTGTGAATATTGTCATGGTAACGTGCTAGTCATGTGCTAGAAATTGTTGATAATGTGTTGAATGTGGTCGATAATGTTTTGAGGATGTGAATAGTGTGAATACAAAAGGTCAGTACCAATTGTCTAACTAGTATCAACCGTTATCAGCGCTTACAGTAATTCCATCAAGACCGCTATCGGCCACTAAGAACCCGTATTCCATTGTAGTCAGCCATAGATAAGCCATAATTTGCGGTAAAGCAACTACGTTTGATCGCTATCAATTGCCATTATTAATTGCCACTATTAATTCTGTATAAACTACTATTGGCCATATCATCAGCCAAAACCGCTATCCCCATATTCCTCGCCATTATGAAACCATTTTTTTCGATTCAGTGACAATAATTGGACAATATGTTAAACCAGTATCAAGAGTTCTTAATCATTAGTTCACCAGTATTGGTGTTTCTAGCCATTACAAAATCATCATAAAACTATCTACCATGTTCAGCCAATATTAGCCACTACTAAACCATGCATTAACATTCAACGCGTAGCATCATCTTTCAACGACTTTTGACCCGGAGGTATTTTATGTGAACAAAGCATGTAATCATCTGCATGGTGGTTTCAACCCCTTTGATTTTTGTTTCTTGTCAACCAACCATGTGTTAATATTGAGGGAAAAACGCTTGAAACCACCAACTTGTAGTTGTTTAACCATTATTGTTGGTGAGCATCCTCTACTATGAACCATTACTTATACATACATCTAAAAAACCGAAAAAAATCCATTACCAATGGTGGATTAAATCCCTATCAAAACCATCTAAAACCATCCCGACCAGTTGGATGCCCCCCTGTGCCGCAGCGAGGCACAACATTCGCTTCGATCAAGACCGAGACAACATTTGCTGAGCCACCTGAGGACACTACCGCCGCAGGTGGCGACTGGGAGCTGCTTGGAGCTGGGGTTCAGCCCTGGGATGTATCCATGGTTACCTTGTAAGGTAGCTGAACAAAGCCCTAAAACTATGGTAAGTGAACTCGGGATGCACATCCTAGTAGCATGGTCGACGAAAGATCGTTGATTGGTGGCACATGATACTGGGTGTGTCAACCATAGTATTGATGATCAGCAGTTACAGTAGTGATAGTCTATTACTGACTAGTGATGGGATTAACATAACAACAGGATATTTTGGTCAATCATCCCATCATCACCTATCATAAGCATGTTTAATGTAACAACAAGGTTGAACTACAGCTAGGACTATGGGCCTGGTGAATTGTTATGGTTTTCGTTGATAAATTTGAACTATCACTATTTGTTGGGACTATTCTAGCTACACTACTGAGATGCATGATGGTTGTGACGAATCATTCTAGCTAAATAGACTGTTTGACAAGTCAATGATATCAACTATTGGAATATTGGGTTTTAAATGCGTAGATTGCCATTCTTGCATAGGTGACCAGAGGTACTATAAAAATGCAGTATTGTAACTGGTAGTGATGAAGATAGAACGTTGTGATATGATAGCTTTAGTCCATTTTCAATGTCACAATAATGCTGAATACTGCCGGATAATAGTTGCGCCAAACTATGCCAAATACAATGACTACCCTGGCTAGTTAACTTACGGCATTAACATACAACGCGCCATGGGATATCTAAACTAGTTATCATGCCCCCTCCCAAAAAACCAGCCGAGTCATTGGTTGATCAACCATCACTAGTTGATTAAGCTATAGGTCAGTGACTAATCATTGTTAACTAACCTCTATGAATTCACCATTACAACCAATCAGCAACAGTTATTTACCACTAAAATCAAAACCATC
>VSDK01014809.1:46706-93418 GCA_009767595.1 Symbiodinium kawagutii
GGTGGCTGACCATCAAATATCAGGATGAATCAAAACCCAACGGTTGATCTAGCATTTGCTTCATGGCCACTTTACAAATCGATCCCCCTTTAAAGGTAGATACACCTGGCTCCAATTCACTCCAACCAGCAGATCCAGGGATTGCAAAGACACAGGCAGCTGGACCTGGGGGAAATGATTTCTTGCAAAAAGTGGTTGCCAAATAGAAACCAAACAAGGAAACAACAATTATGAACCAACAAATAGAAACCAATATCTAACAATTTGCTTGTACTTATGGTGAATAATACGGCATTACAAGCAAGAATGATACGGGATGTACCAACTATATATCTATACATACATATAGATTTGTAGATGTGGTGGTTTCTCAAGTGATAGGGGTAACCCCAGTTATCATCCTTTTCAAAGCATTTATATTAATAAACCAACCATAACTTTGGGGTCCCCTATGGCTTGAGAAACCATGATATGTCAGCTGTTGCATTGAGACAGCGAAGGAAAAGAAGCTGAAAGCATTCAACCACGATTTGACCAAAAATGTGTCACCTTTCTGGGTCTTATTTGGACGGGTGTCATTTTGGCATGATTAACTGAACTGGCCATATCTATCCACAATAAGTCAGTGATTGTAGAATCCTGGTTGGTGGTTGGCAGCTCAATCGAAAGAATATGCTTGTCAATTAGAAGCCATCATCAAAGGATTGTGAACAAATAATTTCAAAACCACCAACCATTCATTTCAATTCATTCTTGTCTATTATCTTCATTTTTATCTATCAACTCTATTTTGCTAGCTTGGCAAACGATCTATGTCAATTATGTCATTCTTATCCAGTAACTCGTTTCAGGTTGATCAACTGCTGGCAACTTCGGGGAGACCGCCCGGTTTCTTCAACGAAGAAGTTTCAAGTTCAACGCTTGACGCATGATCCACACATGGTTAGGGATTTGTTTTGTTCAACTCAAACTATACAAGAGACTAATGTTTACCCAGGATCAAGAAGCCCTAGGTTTCTTAATTGCAGGGGTACCATTTTGATGGGAAACCAAGGCTTTATATGCCCTATTAATCAACCAGAGGTTTATTCATCCGTGATTAACATTGTAGGTCAAACAATGATCAAACGAGTCCCTATCAAACTATGATCAGTTGCATGGGGCAACCAATCATCTGGCTGTGGGTCCAAACCCTGTACCCCTGGTTCCCCTATCATTTACCATTGTTTCCCTTACTACTGTTGGTCATTATCCCCCAGTATTGGTTGGTTAATATTGGCCCATAGCCATATGTTGTCACTTTCAAGGAAGATCTTGGAAGCCTTTTTTTGCCACAGGCTGCAGTGCATGCTGCTAATCATCAGGTCGACCACGCTAACACAATATAGTGGGGATTAGTAGGGATAAACAGGAGAATTAAGCAACACATATAATTGTCAGCTACCCAAACATCACCGTGAAATGTGAATTTCACATCACTCGTGCAGGTGATCTCTTGCAAAAAAGATTCCCAAGATGTTGGGCTGATGATTCATGCTGCTCTCTGCTGCAATCAGCATATCGAGGCCTGCCAATGGCGCTGCTGCCACGACTTCGGCGAACAATGGTCGAAATTTGTGACTGATGATGGTCCAATATGGTCCATCACTCAAATTGCCAATGCTTGCCAATTAAATTCGGGTCAATCATGGCTCGTACTAAAAAAAATGCGGCCCCAAAGGTTTCCCTGACGGCTAATCAAAGAGAATCAGAATCAGCAACATCCGATGACCCATACAATTCTGAAGCACCACTGCCGCATACCTGTATTTGATTTTTTGTCATTTTGATTTGCACTTTGTCACTCAGAAATGGATCTCCAGTGAAAAAAAGCGATTATAGGTACCACTACCACAGTCGGATAAGCTACAATCCAAGCATTGACACCATTACACTGACAGTCTCTACGTTACTATGAACCATGAACCCTTCTGATGGCAAAGCGGGGGATAATATGGGCCACCTTAACCCTTTTTTGTGTATGACCACCATGAACACTCATAGTTGAACACCATAGTTGACCACCATAACTAACCTACCATTCACCATCACCAAACTGTTGAAACCTCCCCGCCTTCGCGGTTGCCTGCGACGGCGCACCAGTGCATGGGACTGGCCAAAAACTCATCCTGTCGATCAATATCAGCTCCACGACCTTGGCATATCACCATGGGATGGTGTGGGTTGCCATGGGTGACCATGGGGTGACCATGGGTGACCATGACCTGAAGGGTGAAGAGAACTCTGGGAGAACTACGATCAATCAGAATACTGACAGATTTATCTACTCATGTTCATGAATGACTGATTTACTCATAAGATTCGGGAGAACCACTCGAACCATGAATGTCGGGCTCCCACCTGCAGAGTCGTCCAATTTTTGAGACCTCTAACGGTGACCATGGCGGACAACCGCTAAAATGGGAGCCGGGCCAAAAGATTGGCCTTTCACCAGCTCATAGCCTAACATTTGTGATGTTTATTTCATTGACGTATCGACCAACTAGAAAACCATCATTGACGATACAATTTGATGGCTATTTCATTGATGTATCAACTATAAATGGACCATCATAACCAACAATTAGCTGCTAGAAACTATGGGTTTATTAGTTTCACCAACTCACAAGAAATGAGTACAGTTCAACTTTTGAGCCACGGCCAAAAACCCTTTTTAACTTTCCTTATATTCTGCAATGGCTTCCGCGATGCTTCCGCGTCGCTTCCGCACGCACAGTGTTAGTTTCCGCAGGAACATTTTGTTGAACATCGCTTCCGCGGATCTTCCGCGGCAAGATGCTCGTACGTAAGCAAGTATAATTTTGAAAACCCTAAAATAGTATCCGTGATCCGCCACTCTGCTTGTTTCCGCGGAGCTTCTGCGTTGGATACTTTCAGCTCCTCTTCCGCGGAAGCTTCCGCAAGCTTCTGCGCATGGGCGTTTTGTTTCTGCAAAAATAATAAGTTTGTTTAATGTTTAGTTCAATTGCAATCATGGAGGTTTTGGTCGCTGCTCTTTTGGCATCTCCAGATTAGGCAAAGGTTGATCAGCCCAGAGACGAATATGTCTTCTAGAAATCACCGGCACTCCAGCAAGAACTATCAACAACCATTCATATGAACTATCGGTGACTAAATACAACCAATATTGGTTGTCTATATAAATATCAACCAGCCTTAATTAATGGTGATTGATGACCAATCTTCATGATAAAACAAAGCTTTGTTGACTCAAACTAGGGCAAACTAGGGCAACAACCACTCACCATTAGAGCCAAAGAGGCAACAGTAAGACCGAGTTGAAGGTGCACGGCCAACATCCCACTTGGTGTCGTTCCTCGCTAGGTCTAGATTTGAATTAGACTGGATTGACTACTATAAATAGATGTATAAAAATCAGCATGGTTCCATCTTCTTCATTCACATATGTTCATGATAGCAATATATATGCTGATGTTGACACTTGCAAATATCCAAAGAAAAGTGGTCATGCTGCATCACCAGCAGCAAGAGACCAGTGTGCGCGTACAACAAGGTCATCTACTAGCTCATCCTGTTCATTTGTTATAATCAACCCTCTGTGAACCGGTCAGTGCCATCGCTTAGATTCGCTGCCAATCTATCATCCTTTGCCGCGATCCAGGAGCACTCATTGGATGGGAGCGTAGACCTTGATTCTTTCCGTTGTTTTCGATGTTTTGCCTGTGTTTTTGTATCCATCCACCGGGTAATCACTGGCCTCAACATGGCTTGGGCCCTGGGGTGACCACTGGGGCGCCAAGTCTTGGGTCCAAGGAATCCAAGGCACGGATCAGGACCTTCATGGCGTCATGGTGCCGGATGTAACAGGCGAGGTTCAACAACGTCATGTGACGGCCAAATCCTGGGAAGCTGCGCCCCCCATGGTGGGATGCATCTGGGGAAGGGGATGTGAGTCACAACTTGTGACGCCAGTTCCACATGATCATTTAAGAGTTTTCAATATTTTTCAATTAGTTCACCCATAGAAGTGTGTTGCTCTTTAGGATGCCCTGACTGCTCCCAATCCCGACCAAGGGTGTACTGCAGAAACATGGTCTGATCTGTGGCGGTGCCCGTCGTGTCCGTCGTGTCCGTCGTGAATGTCGTGCCCGTCACGTTCGTCATGTCAGTCATTTGTCCGTCGGGTCCGTCCGGTCCGAAGGGTGTCTCCCAGGTCCGTCGGGCCCGTTGTATCCGGGAGGTGTCTGTCGTGTCTGTCAAAGGTCTGTCGTGTCGGTCGCGCCCGTCAGGTACCCAGCAGGGGGCGTGTTGGAAACATATTTAAGAACATCAGGTGTATGACGATGAAGGTGATGATGATGATGATGATGATGATGATGATGATGATGATGATGATGATGATGATGTGATGATGATGATGATGGTGATGATGAGGAGGAGGATGATGATGAGGAGGAGGAGGGTGAGGATGATGAGGATGATGATGATGATGATGATGATGATGATGATGATGATGATGATGATGATGTTGATGGTGATGATGAGGAGGATCATGATGATGGTGATGATGATGATGAGGAGGATGATGCTGATGAGGATGATGATGATGATGATGGTGATGATGATGATGGTGATGATGGTGATGATGATGATGGTGATGATGATGATGATGATGACGATTATATTGTCGTTGTACTTCCGGTGCAGCGTCAAGGCAGTGGCTGTAGATATGTTTTACTTCGGTTGCCCTTGCTTACTTTGCTTGGCTGAAACCTTGCTGTGTCAATCTGTCTTTGCCTTATCCTGCTGAGGTTGCGCTGGAACGATTTGAAATGTAACTGGTTTGCGATGTCAGTGTCATGCCTGTCGGTCCGTCAGCTGCCCATCATGCCCGTCCTGCCCGTAACCGTGTAGAGGACTACTCTCACTACAGTAGAGTGCACAGGGTGTTCCCGGCTTTATTCTGATGCCAAACATTGAAGCATCGAACATACACGGACCAATCAAACGAACGCATCTTCCCAACATGTTTTGGACTTGATGCCCTATGAAATGATGTGTCACAATGATCATGTCGTGTTCGGAAAAGTCAAGATCATAATCTAAGGCAACAAACAATGTAAGATGCGCTAGTGGTGACAAGCGTAAGCAGCAAGCAAACCTCCTGGCAATGGTGATCAGTTCGGTATAAACCACTTCATCAATCAGTATAAGCCAATATAAACCAGCACCCCATTCATAGACCAATCAGATTAAACCAATTCACCAAGAGTCGAATTCTCACCTTAAAGGTGATCAAAGGCGACCACGAGCGCAGCTTGGAGCATGCCCAGCTGCACATGGATGGACACATTTCCATGGATGGATGTATAGGTAGAACACCAACTGGAAATACATAATATAAGCAAGTAACTTGGGATCTCAATAAACAGAATATAACAATTAGTTAGATAACAAATTAGATAGCATAAAAACAACTTGATAAAACATGATATAGCTACTCTAGAAAGAATAGCTAGAGATAAGTAGAATGGAATGGAATGGAACGAAATCAAAATAGAATAAAGTAGATACCTCGAAAGCCAAATAAACAAATTAGATTTGTAGACAAACATACATGTCGACAAATAATTAGATAGTTTAAATAGATAGATACATAGATAGATACAGTAGATAGATACAGTAGATAGATAGATAGATAGATAGATAGATAGATAGATAGATAGACAGATAGATAGATAGATAGATAGGTAGATAAATAGATAGATAGATAGATAGGTAGGTAGATAGATACAGTGGATAGATAGATAGATACAGTGGATAGATAGATAGAAAGATAGATAGGTAGATAGGTAGATAGGTAGATAGGTAGATAGGTAGATAGGTAGATAGGTAGATAGATAGATAGATAGATAGATAGATGTGTGGACAAATTAGCTAGTGCAGCAAGATTAGAAAGAAAGAACACACATAAAAAATAAATAAAACGATAAATACATTTCAGAAAGCTTAGGTTTGATAAGCCAAATAGATTGACTGGATTGATTACATAGACTAGATACATTTGACGGATTAGCTGGATTCAATCAGATAGATCGATTGGGCAGATTAGAAAAAAATACAGTAGATAGATTACATTGGTAAGACAGGTTAGATACGCTCTATAGGTTTGATAGGTGAGGTTGCTTAGATCTGTCTGATCGGTCAGATAGACTACATTACATATGATAGGTTAGATAGGAATTGGGATAGAAAGATTAGGTAGGCTCGGTAAGTTAGATATGTTTGATAGATTAGATACATTTGATAGGTGAGGTAGGTTCGATATGTTTGATAGGTTGGATAGGCTAGATAGGATAGATCTCAAGTAGATGAGATATGCTAGATAGGTGTGGTACGTTAGGTAGGTTCTGTGGGATAGGTTAGATAGGTTTTATTGGTAAAATAGAAAATTAGATAGATTCAATAGATTGGAACAAAATGAAAACTGAACAAGATTGGAAACATAGATAGACTATACAGAAAGATTAGATACCTCAGCTAGATTAGATTGACTAGACAGATTAGACACCCGCTTTCCATCTCTCCACTGAGCAATTTTGGAACAGCATCAGCAAACCAATTTGGATGCTCGTAAGCCAATCAAAGAAAGAGCATTGACAGGAAACCAATTGACATGAATACAATCGTCCAGCACACACTTATGTCAAGATAATGAAGGATATCCATTAATATCCTAGAAATGTCTCTAGAATGTGGCAACCGCCGGCGCATGTGATTTTGCTGCTCCTTGCCACAAGCCACTGGATGGTCGGGTTCCGAGCTTCCAAATTTCAAATAGGGCTCTGTGATGCAATCGTTCACGTCCTGATCACCCGAACCTTCTCCCCAAATGCCTGGGGTTGTTAATCACAATCGAGAGTTGGTGGGGATGCCCATCAAAAAATAGAAATTAATTCATTGAAAAACTTTTTATCCCAAGATATGATCAAAAAAATCAAAATATCGCCAACCAAACAACTGATGATACGGGTTTATTAAACACCCACTTTCACCTGGGGTTTATTTGTGGTGGGTCTGTTGGAAATTTGCTGCAAACTGAACCCACCAATCACTTCACACATAGAGAATTGCCGAAGGTGCGCGTATCTTCGATTCGTGGCCGAGTTTTCCATGGGAACATTGCGATTGGCGTCTGCACAGTGTTTCCGACCACACAAAAACAAGTTCAAACGTGAAGCATGGTGGCTGATGGTCATAAACGAGGATTTCTATTCACTATTTAACATAAACCATGATTCAACTAGTATTGTTACTTATTATCCCGTTTTGTTAATCATTGTTGTTATAACCCTTATGCAGCCTTATGCACTAATTATCACTATTCGCCACACAACTGGACGACTTGGGGGGTAAAGATCACAGATCACTATAGTAGTAGCTAATAATAGTGGTCAATAGTGGTCAATATGGTTATTAACTACTAAGCATTATAACTACAAGACTATAACCAACCACTAATTTCCACCAAGTAAACATGGCTTCACCACAAAAAGGGAAGTCCCATGCAGATGTCCAGCTCAAATCACATGGCAACTACCATGCGATTCTCAAGGTGGGGCCTCCACTACGGCCCTCGAGTAGGCTCTGGCTTTAAGTTGGTGAAGAAACCATTTCAGAATAGTTATATCTACTATATCTACCATCACTGGTAGTTACCCGACTTAAGCCAAGTTATAAATCAGCTTAGCCAACTAGAGGGCCCCACCTTGTGCAAATGTAGAATTGGGTTGTCTCTATTCTATCATTGTTGTTGACACATTGATATCATCAAGAGAGCAAGAACGCATTGTCCGTCGCACTGATAAACAAATCATGTGTTTCGATATTGATGTATTAAAAGCGGTTAATACCATATGATGCAATTGACCACATGACTATTAAGATCTATCAATTAAGCCATATGTATATAATAAAACATTTGCCATGTAGTTGGTTGTTAGTGGTTGCTAGTGTTTTTGAAGGACACACACTGTTCATGGTGATTTTTTAGTACCTATTAGAAATGATGGAAAATGATTGGTTGACATTGGCGATCAATGGTTGTTCTGGACACAGCAATGGGAACGTAAGCTTTGATAGATTCATTTGCTGGTCGTCTTATCATGCACAAAAACATTATGCACTTTAGGTATGATGCCTCATACCATCTCATACCTATATGCCGCCATAGTTGGCTACTCGTGATCGTTGCGGATCTTATAATGCTAATCATCAACCACCATGGTGGGTGATGCGGGGTGGTGATGCTGAATGACGATTGACCACGGGTCTTTGATGGGATTGTCTTTCGAGTATCAATAGAATAGTGCTTTGGTTCTTGTTTGAATAGTGGTAGACCGTTCAGAACCATCAGTGGTAATCAACTCTTAAAAGGATGCAATGCAATCAATCATACAGTAACTAGTAAATTCACCAGGCGATCTACCACTTAACCAATCTCCCCAGCCTATGGAGCGCGCTCACCGCAACAAGTGACGGCTTTCTCGTCTAAGAGCAGGTCCAACAACTGGGGATCTCCATAAAGAGCAGCAAAGCCTGGCTGCGGCTCCTGGTTGGTTCATAAGGCATCACACATCATTAAACAAGCTGGTTATATGGCAATGGGTCAATATTAACCAGCCAATAAGGGGGGATAATGACCAGCAATAATAAGGGAAACAATGGTGAATGATAGGGGGTACATGGTTTTGACCCACAGCCAAATCTACCAAACTGGTAATCAGTATGGCCAAAGTTAATTATGCTTCAACCATTTGCTGACAACAATCAAGAATACCACGATTTACACAGCCTGGTAGATAATATGGAAAAAAAGGGCTGAATTCCGCTGCAAACGGGAATTGCCCAGAAGAGTTGCACCTGCACCAATTCAATGGGTGCCTTTACATGTGAGTATCGTATCACAGTATAGCCAACTTACGATCATCATCTTCCATTGGGAGTGGCAGTGCAAGCATGTAGACCATGACTCAAGAAGAACATGGCTCAGTTGAACCGCTGGTTCATGAATGGTTAATGATTCATAATTGATGATAAGCGGCTTACTCTCTGGTAATATGGTTGGTAAGTATTAGGCTTGTTAAATGAATGATTCGTGATGGATACGAGCTCATCAATCATCACAGGAGTGTCAGGGAAACAACAGCTCTTGGAGAGCTTGCAGCAATATCACCAAGGACATGCGCCCGTTCAGATTCCCCAAAGAACCCTCCAGAGTTGGAAAAGGTGCGTGGGGTAAAGCTGAGAAACGCTTCGCACATGCGCAGTGTCAAAATCCTCAGAAACCTTTGGGAAAAACCAACCCCGTGGTGCTTTGACTGAAGTGCTCATGTGCTATGGCTGATCCTGACATACACCAGCCCCCTGCTTGCACGACACCTGTGGCTTAAGCCCATGCTTATCCCAGGGATGGAAAACCAATATCTGTTGGTTTTCGGGTGTTGGCAAAGAATTTTCGGGTGGATTCAACAGTGTAACCATCGAAAACCGCTGGTGTCGGCATTGCATTCAAAATAAGCCCTTTCTCTTTTTGAATGGATCTCGGATGTGCATCACCAGTTGGTAATTGGTTACCAACCATAGTCATAGGGGCTAGTTCACCTACACTATCTGTGGCAGGGTCAATTGACTACCTGTCAAAGAATTAAACAAACTGGTCTCTCTCACTCATGAATTCATATCAAACAATATATAATATCTAGCAAATAAACATGTTTGACAATGTTTGATATCAACCAAACAGATAAAATAGCGAAGATATCGTCGACAAGAACTGGTTGGTGGCTACAACTCCTCTGAAAAATAGGCTTCTTGTTAATCCACTAACCACCCTCAACTGCTAGGAAAAACACAACACGTCAACCAAACAACCAACCAAATTACCAAGCAAGTATCAAATTTCGACCAATCATTTCACCATAACGGCTGTGGATACCCTGTACCCCAGCTGTTCACATCCCCAACGCCCACATCGTCGAGCTGTTTGGATGTTAGCCATTGGTGAAAATCTTGACACACTTCTGGCGGTTTCCGTAACATAAGGGCATCCCTAAAAAATACATGGTTGTGTGTCAACCATGTTTGGTTGTGGGTCAAGAACCATTCATCATGACAAAAATGATACCCTAAATCATCCTTACATTAGTCAAGAAATTAATCATGATAAACACTACTGAATTTGAACCAACCATGCTTGTGGTTGTAGTAACTAATTAGCCATTCAAAACAATAAACCAACCATTTCTTGGGTCCCCTATGGCTTGAGAAACCCTCAACCATTTCACCAGCTGCCGTCAACGTCCAGCAACAAATTGGCGTCCATCCGTTCAACCTCTGATGGATGTGCTGGAAACCGTTCCTGAGACCGATGCGGAAAGCGGTTTCCATGCCGGGGAGCGTTGTGACCCGTCCAAAACGCTGGAATTGGTATGGAAAACTAGCAAGCAAACAATGGGAGACAGATTTTGGTTCAGAAAAAAAACGAACAAAGTGGCAAAAAACATCTGGTCTTGAGATAGATATATAGTTGATATTGGCATCAAAAACTGGCACAATCGTGGCTTGACCAGCGGTGGTTGGTAGATAATCAGTTGACCATGAATCAACCATCCATTGACCAGTCCTTGACATTTCTGGTTGCTGGAACTTCCATGCCTGAGATAACCCATCACCAAAAAGGAAGAGTTGAAAGCAACCAGGATGGCTGGTCCCAGATGGTACCCGGCTGTAACAGGAGCAGTTTCTTAGCGACTGCATGGGAGTAGAGTTTCATCCATCGGTGGAAATGAACCGGTGAAGGCTAGGGACGGCCTATCACACCGACCGATTTGAGATCCAAAAGAAATCTTCGAGTTGAACTCCATCGGAATGGGGTGAAGCTTAGAATCAAATCATACCCGGCCAAATAGTGGTGACCTCAGAATTTGAGTGGCCACAATTCAAAGCTCTACAGCTACACTCAGTTCCGCAACAGCTCTGCCTACAAATCGTAGAGTCTTGATGGCAATAAACTGACAGTGATAGGTGTGGGGGAGTCAGGGCTGAAGGTCTTCGAGCATGGCGACACTTTGAATGTAGTAGGGTATAGTCACCATATCAATTGCCATATATCAACTACCATACATCAATTACCTTTTTCAAGTTCTGTATATCAATTCATATTAGTTCCCATAATATGGGAACCGTCGATCACGAAGGGTCCTTCGAATAGGAGCATCCTTAACCATCATTTCTGAACGGAGCCATATCAAGTTTTACCATATAAATTCCCATAGTACTGACCATATGAATCCATATGATCTTGCCACGGTTTGTGCTACATGCCCCCAGCGCTGCCACGCTGCTGGTACAGAAAGTTGCCCAAGATGTCTGGCTGGTCCGAGCACAGGGAATCTTCGAAGCCAGGGATGACGTGGTCTAAGGCGTGGCGATCAGGAAAAATGGTGGGGATAAGAAACTGGTTCAACAACAACTGGTTGGTGGTTGAACCACCCATGATGAAGTAGTGGTTAATAATGGTTACAATCTAATGATTATAATGGCTAATAATGATCATCAACTGGTTGGTGGTTTTAAACCCTATGTCAACCAACCAGTTGTTGATAATCACTAGGGAAAATAAAAAATGTTTGAAACCACCAACTAGCAAGACTTGTAGGGGAAGAAGCAACATGGGATAATGACAAGTCCAGAACCGAGGGATCATAAGCAAAAATTCCAGGGGACATCATGATTAATGCTGGCGAAAAAAGCTGGCACATGGTGGCACCAGAATTTCCAGGGCTTTGACCTAGGAATTGGCTGACAGTCGTTCCGCTGATCCAGTCCACTAGTCGTCACCCTCAATGCTCATTGCAGTGCGAATCTCACCATCGCGGTGAACCCCAGGATCAAAGCGTCGATTGTGGAACGACAGCCAAAATGACCCACAACATCTGCAACAAAAACACAACAGGTCCTGATGCTCAGGTTGAGGATAGCCATGGATAGCCATGGATAGCCATAATGCCATACTGTACCGGTGATTCCCCAGGATTGATCATCAGCACATTGCAAACCATCCTGCTGATGCTTCGCTGAAAAATGGTCACCACATGATCTCAAGCTAAGAAATGCCCTATCCATGCACATGGTTGCCATGAATGTTGACCACTCCGCAGGTCCGTCAGCTCATGAACAATCGATCTAAGCTGTTTTACCAGTTGGTTGCGGTCATCGCCGGTAAAGCTACGGCAAGCCCAATGTCTGGCTGATCGACTCGGACCTGTGGTCCAGTTTCAAGTTTTGCTCCAGCTCCAAGTACTCACCCAGTTTGGGATTTGGGATCTGTAGAAGTGATTTTTTGGGAAAAAAGGAAAAGTGTGAGGTGTAAGCGGAAGTCTCTGATTGTAGGCTTGCTGGGATCGTTTTGGAGGCTGTACTAAAAATTGTTGACCGTCGAAAATGCGTCAAAGAAATCAGCAATCCACTTCTCCCAACGGCCTGTCCAGCAACATACCCGTGCGCCAAGTCCGCCCTTTACAGCTATAGTAGCCCTACAGCCCTATGTCCAATCCCCGAGGATCAAGGCACATTGGGGATGTATGGACATCTTGCGAAAGAGAACCTCAGCGCAGCAAGGAGACCACCCCAGCAGTGCTGGGGCTTGCGAGAGAAATTTCTATGACCAACACCCACCCAACGCAAGAAAATTGTTCAAAGAAATTCATAGGGTCTAAGTTGCTATCCAACTCATCCAGGGTAGTTTTCCCATCTGTTGATCGCATCAACATCCTCACAGAACAAGCCACCAGCGTGGCCCAAGCTTTAAACAAATGTTTGGTCCTGGTGCAAGGCCACAGCTGGCCTGCTTCGGACCTCTCAAACCAAACCTCATGATGGGTATATATATATATAAATCATCGTGGGTCTTAAGCATCATTTTTTAATTAACCATGATCAAAAATACATCATCAATGAATGCGTAACAGTCAATACTGGTTATCTAGTTATCAAAAGCGGTTTGTAATACATTATGGTCTGTAACACATCATGGTCAATGTTGTAGTTCTGACTCCATCTAACTCCTCCACTGTAGTGCGCTTTGCGTTTATAATTTATAAACCAATCAGGACCTGTCAATCAACACCATGGTGTGATGATGGCATGCCTATTCATACAAGTTCAACTGGGAATGAATGGTCCTGCAATTAATTCGTTGTTGATGGATCTTGTTGTTGGTCTTTCTTAGTAATTAAATATGTTGCCGGTTGTACAACAATCCATCATATACTGTTGCTGATGATATTCTCGATTACATGCCCGTTGTACCCTCTGACAATTGTGTTTTTTGTTTGTTTTGTACCTATTGTTGAAGTTATGATGCTCGCTCTTGATTACACAATAGCACATGTGTATAGCCATAGCAATTACATGATAGCCACAGCCACAGCAATTACATGTGGTATCATGTGGCAATTATATGGCCATTATTGACTGTTGATTGCTATCGTCGCTTATAATATCATGACCATAACCCACTTGCTGAAACGCCGTTAACTGGTACAACAGAACCACTGGAAGTGAAGGTTCTTCACCACCGGGATTGACAATGAAGATTTGCTCATGCTCAGACAATAATACTCAATCCCTCCTCTTTCCCGAATGCGAATACCTTTGTGTGGGAGTGACTTCCCTCCGAAACCAAGACTTATGACGCGGGGAAAGAATTAGTAACACCGATTCTCGCGTTTTTGTTCACGTCTCCCACCCTCCAATATTAGACTTTAGCATGAATTTTTATTGAGGAAATAAGAGTGAAAACACCGAAAAGCAAAGGAGTGTAAGGAGTGTCAAAAAGGCTTATCTATTTATGCTGGGCTCTGCCAGCAACCGCCTAAGCCCGATTTACTACATGGCATGAATCAGAATCGTCTTGCAAAAATACGTGGTCAAATGAATTTCAGCCTGGGCTCCTCGGCCTCGAAAGGTTCCCCTCTCACCACGACCGAAAGTCATCCATGAACCCCAACGATCCCCAACGCACAAAATCGCATAGACTCAGAAACCACAGTTTTGTGCATTCTTCGTATCTTCGGACAGAAGCAGCCAAGGTCCATTCCGTCGGAAACATTGTCTCGAAAAGTAAGTGTGTTTCGGTGATGGCAAGGCTTAGGCGGTGCCCGATTTTTTTCGGCCCTACTTTGGGATGAACACATGTTCCGTAGAAATCTCTCGCTCTCTCAAAGTATATTGTTATGTATATATATATATACATCATTAAATTGTGTGTGTATATATATATATGTATTTATTTATTTAAATGTATATATATATGAAACAATATGAAACTATTGTGCATTTCTATTCCAATGCAGCTCACGTGAAAAGACCACGACATCATGGGTCTACATGACTAAATGTCAAATGTCTCTATGTCTACAGAACATTCAATCTGCTTGCAAAGTGGGGCCGCAACGAGTTCATTTGTCACAATTCCCCAGTTAACCCAGTTATGTTTGCCGACTTAGCTAAGGTTTGGGGGTCCCACATTGCAGGAGTTGAAACTGTTGAGTCAGGGGAGAAGTGACACCGTTCATAAATACTCCTTCTGGAACCAAAGGTGACTCAATCACTGCATCAAACCCTTTGCGCCCGAGCGAAGTGACCCGCTGCAGATTCAGGAGGAGGCGATACTCGTGAAAATTGCCACCTAGCAGATCGCTAAGGACTCCACGATGTTGCAAATGGCTAGTGCCAAAGATAATGGCTTGTCACGCAACCAGTAATATCTAGGCTTAACAATACTTATTAATGAAATATAAATGGATCATGATTATGGCAAACAATAAGGCTTCTGATAATTGAGGCTGGCAAATCATGGTTGAAACGATGGTTGTGGCTTTCGCCTGTGAAGCGTCGGTGAATCACAGTGTGAATCATTGCCACTCTGCTATCCCATGAAACACTACCAGCAATCACTATGTACCCCATTGCCCTTTACTAGCCATTACTAACAATTGTTATCCCATGAAGGACTACCAGGGGGAACCACTACCAGGAATTCTCAACAATGGTTACATGAACCTGAAAACAGCACCTGCTAAGGATGAATGTTCTCCATGTACCCCTTCCAATTGAAGAAAAAACGATCGGTTTCCTTTCTCGCCGCGAGGATGAAGCGCTTTCAGCAGAAAACAAGTATTTGCAAGTGCCTATCCTATCGTGGTGTATCCTAGTAATTCTCTATATATCAAGATTATTTATCAAATGTTTACAACTTATACAGAACAATCAATCACAATCGGAAGGGAATCTGACAACACAATAAGCAACTTAGAAATGTCATTAAAAAAATCCTCGTCCGCATCAACAGCGGGAACACATTTTGACAGGCAACTGGTATCCACTCCACTATAAATCATTCAAACACCATGATTATCACTATCTGTTCCACAGGTTGGTATGTTCAGAACTGTGATACTGTCTACATGTTTGCCTGTCATGGGTAGCTTACCATCCAGCTGCCGCAGAAAGAGACTTGAAACAAACACCTTGGTCGATACTCTACGATGCAGCAATCATTGGCAACCACAATTGCTAAAACATTCGATATGGCTTTTGTGCATCAACGATATTGTGGGAGATCGGTTAGTTCATTAACCCCAAATCGTCCCCAATCAAGCTTGACGGTAAATCACCAGCAATTGTGAGCAATCGCTGTGGGCTTCGATGATTGTGGAACGGTTCCATACTGCCGTGACTCACACAACCTGAACTCAGGTCGACCGCAGGTGGCGCCAACTCTCCAGCTCCCCTCCCACAGGTTCAATTGGGATCTCCCCAATGGCTTCCTTCACACCAGGCTGATGATTTTCACCATCCAGGATCTACTTAGTTGCTTGGCTACACAGTGTTGGGGCGCCAGCAAAGTGAACAGGGTCGGCAATTGAAACTCTCCGCTTGGAACACCTATGTTAGGTCATGTTGGTTCCCTGGTTGCTGCTGCTTATTGATAGATCAGCTACATCAGCGCCATATTCCATCCATGCTGACCATCACTCCCTCAGAAAACACCTCAGTTTCCTTTCTTTGTATGGCAGCCTGGCAACGCACTCTTGCCGAGGCACGTTTCAAATGGACCCGCAACTTTCGCCTAGGGGAGATGGACCGAGGCGTCAAGCTGGGATAACATATGAAAGCTATCAAACTTATGATCTCCTTGCAATCTGTTTGTTGTTGTTGTTGTTGTTGTTGTTGTTGTTGTTGTTGTTGCTGTCGTGGATGCAACCGCCCCAACGATGTTTGGAAATAAACCATGTGCATCGCCTGGTATCCTTCAAGCACAAGGCACCAAGTGTTGCTACCGCCAGGTGGTTCCAAATCTCTTAAGCAATTTCTTATTGTCTTCAGATACAGTAATGATTCAAATGATGTGAAGCAAAACGCAAACCGCCTCACGAGTAGTTACAGTGCTGTTCCAAGCTGGTACCGTCCAGTCCTTTCATCGGGTCCAAGCACTCTCCTTTCGCTTGCGTGCTATACCCACAAAAAAGCGAGCGGATCCACAATAAAACATCTTACGAACCAGCTTACCTGGTTGGTGGTTTCAACCCATATGAAAAACTATGTTTGTTAATCAACCACCCTTCCAAGGATTGGATGAAATAAAACATGTTTACAACCACCAACCAGCTTCTTGATTAGTCAACTACCATACTTTTATTGTTAGCCAACCACCAACCAGCTTCTTGAAGCTTCTTGATCCATCATTTTGTAGATCATTCTCCAGTTCAGTAGCTTAACCACCGGTACGTTGGTCAGGTCTGGGTGGTGTTTTCACCCAGGAGCACGACATACCTGCCGGCGATTCTCGTTGGTTCCCCGCCAAACAAATGACATGTACAAGTCCTGCACCACCTGGTATTCTGGGTCTGGGTCAATTGGTGCCTATGGTGCAAATATAGGTATGGTGCTATCTGTGATTGTATCACTCTCATATCTTCTCTGGTCCATCATTTTCCTCGGCATGGATCTTATGGTCAATGTACACGAAGACATTGTAGCTGGAATTATCCTTGATGGGATCCCAGCTACAGCATAAACCACAAGTCGTATCCCATCCCGCTTCGTACGTTTCCAACCTGAAAAACTTATGTGCTCATGGTGACCACATAGAGTAACAACCGATGGTGCCAAAAGGCCAGAATCTCAAAGAAAGCCGATCATTGACTGATAAGTCATGGCTTAAAATCCTGACAAAGATTGCAACACCATTGTCAACATTTGTCCACGATACTTTGCCATTGTTGAGCAACAAAAAGAGCAGCGGATTGGATAGCAAGGGTCAATCATGCCCTGCTTCACTGGTTGAGAAGCAAAACAAACAAACAACTGGTGATCAAGATCAATGATGTGGAGCAGTTTTCCAAACACAATAGTAGTGATTCATAAACATTGCTGCTGCTGCACAGTGCTATTGTGCATGATGGGTCAGTTCACCCTGTACCCCTGGTTCCCCCATCATTGGCCACTGTTTTCCCACTGTTATTGTTGATTCTGCCTGATTATTGGTTGGTCTATATTGACCCATAGCAAATTAGAAAGAAGCAACTAGCAACTAGCAACATAGCAGTTAGCCTTATCAATTACAAATGATGAAGCAACGTGCAAAATCACGGTAACCGCTTAGTGTGGATTTGTTAGCCTGATTTATTCACACCGTACCCTGCTCGAAGCTGGAGAACTATCACGAACGATGAACTGTCAAGGCAAAACAACCTCCACAGGATTGATGGTTTTTTTTCCAGCGGAGACCCTGGTCATAGCCACCAGTTGCCTTCTGCTAGAATAGCCTACTGAAAAGCCTAATGACGCAATTTTCTATAGGTAACTGGATTTCCAACTAGTCATTTCGGAAAACTTCAAGGAACAACTCCCAGAAACACCGATCTGAAAAACAACACGCTGACTTCGGCTCCGCCAAATCGCTCCACCATGTTGGACAACACCGGGCTCAGCATGTGGAGGTCGCCCGCTTTGGAAAACTTGCCATCGCCTCATGGCAAGGACACGGCCGTCAGCGCCCAGAGATATTTGGCCAAATTGATACACTGTAAAGAAACAATGCCGCTGATGGCACAAAGTGATTGATAAATGGTTGATCATCGGGTCGACAGAGGTTTATCATGGTTCATCAACGGAAAAGCAATACATTGAACATGAGAGATCGACCAGCTGTCTGGAGAGCTTGCAGTCTCTGCTGTACACCAAAGTGGGACCATAGAGTTCTGATCAGTGGGAAACCAACCGAGATGTTCGAGCCTTTGTCGTTCTGGTCTTGCAAAAATAACTGTTCGATGATCATGTGAGCGAGCGGCAAAACCTCAATTTAAAATCGCGGATTTTCTCATTTGTTGTCGTTTTTGGGAGTTCACTATATCGTTTCCCAGTGTTTGGTGACATTGGATGCCCTCGCACCACACTCCTGATGCGCAGTCAATTACTTTTATGCTTCCAGGTCATCATCTGCCGTGTCTCCATTACTTGTTTCCATTTATATACAGTAACTTTCTATGTTCAGGTCAAAAGCCTTTTACACGACCGATTTCAACGCATCATTACTGGATCGGCCCGATGGGCGACTCATGAGAAGAAGACATTTTGTGAAAATCCGCTTGTCGTTTCGTTATCGTTCTAATTATCGTTCCAAACCTCTGGGTACTTTAGAACAAATCTGGATTGTTTAAAAGGCTGAATCTCTTAAGTTATCTTAGGTTCTCTTACGTTATCGGTTTTGGGAGTTCACTATATCGTTTTACCGGTCCCGGAGCCATTTCCTGAAGATATTCCAGCCGAAGACTAAAGTTAACTACAAAGAGTTTAGCCTTTCTCTCATGTGGTCTTGGCATTCTGCCAAAGGAAAACAAACGTTTAGCATCAAACAGTTGGTAATTTATTTGTAATTGGCCCTCCAACAACTAATCAATCGATCAATCAATCAATAGCAACGATTACCAAGCCTTCACGAAACGTGTGTCTTCTAAAACGTCATTAAACAAAAGGCAGCCACAGCCAACGGCAGGGATGTAGCCAGCAGGACATCCCGCCAACAAAGAATGGAACAACAACAACAACAACAACAACGACGACGACGACGACGACGACGACAACAACGACAAGGCGCTGTTGTGAAAGGTGAACCTAGAAATCAATCAAAGCAAAAACATGAAGGTTTTGCAAAGGTCCATCATGTCCTGTAAAAACCCACTTTCCCTGCGGAAGGGAAGTCGTCACCCGGTCAGGCTATCATCCACATGGTGAATCTCTCCCCAGCGTCGAGCCAGGTGTCATGGGGAAGCTTCGATTCCATGGCCCCCGACCGCGTGGTTCCGAAAGCACCGTGGTTTTAGGGTACAAGACTTGGCAAAAGTGACAAACCCATTACACACTGTAATATTCCATGAGTCATTATCTGAACCAAAAATACTGAATATTACAGTAATGATTAATTATTAATGGAACAATAGCCTTCGTATCTAAACCACCATTCAATCTTTACCACCAGCACCATTACCAATCAGTATTACCACCATGGTGAAACTGTGAACCATTTTTACTGCCAGTAGTGAGGTACGTTATCCTAGCATTGAGATCTAGGCCAACACGCAACTGATGCGACCGGTCTTGGCGCAAGAGTGACCTACGTTGCCGTTGAGGATGTCGAAGTTGGCGCTTTCGGCTTGGTAGGTGGCCTAAGTCGGGCAAGGCAAAGGAGGGATTCGCTGATTCGGATGGCTGATGGGGGCTGTTGATGGAGGCCACACGAGATGGCTGATCCAGGGGTATCCATGGATGGTGAAATGATCATAGACTTGTAATGTTTATGCATAAGGGATATAGCAGCAAAATGCACGCTTTGATGGTGGTCAATACTAGTTATTCTTGATTTAAAACCAATTTGACACTTTAGGAAAATAATAGTTGATGCCGGATGATTGGTGAAAACTACCGAAAATTGTTTAAGTAATGAATACCAATGTTTCATGAACAGTAAGAATATTGTGGTTCAATGATGCCAAAGTCACGGCAACACCGGTGATGAGCTGTGATTCCATAACCATCATAGGCTATGATGATTGATGACAGTACTGGTTAAGGACGCTCAAGGAATGAATATCGTGGCTAGTTAAAAAGCCGCCATTGGCTAGTAATTTTGCATAGCACTTGATGATGGTCACAGAAAATAGTGGTTGATATCGGTATACTTGATGGATAAACGCTATTCATACAAACTAATGATGCTAAAAATGGTCGATTGCAGTTGCTAAATGGTGCGATTTTCGTAGTTGATGAGGCTTGATGGCTGCTAAGTAGCGCTTCATTTATGGTCCAAATCACTGAAAAGAAGTGTTAACGATAGGATTCAAATGGATTCAAATCCTCAAACCTGCATCAAACACAAAGTGATGCCCCCCAGGGCCTGTCAACTTTGGGTATAACAAGGGTATCTGGCAAATGGTAGATGTTACCATAGTCAAATCGCTGCCTAATCAACCAAAACTTGATGCTAAATAGCTGATTCAACAACAACCTCATATGACAAAGAAACCCTTCTTCCTTGGCTTGCCAACTCATCATTGGGGTTTTTGACCATCAACCATCATTGGCTTACCAAAACGTGGACCCCCCAGTCAATTGACCTAGGTTCTACCTAGGTTACGTATCTACTAATGAATCATTACTCTAGTAAAAATGACTGTACTAACTACAAATGAATCACCTAGTAGAACTATGATGAGAAAATATGACTACTAGGTGATTCATTACGAGGAATGGTGAAGTGGAGGCCTGGTAAAATGGCGAATCTTAAGCAACTGATAACTAGGAGGCCCTGCCGACCATGTGACCTTTCACATCCCTTCCTGGCCGTTGCAAGTTGGCCGCCAAGGCACGCTGAAGAAGTCAATGGTGGAGATCTGCTCTTCCTTGGCGCGTCAGCTGATCAGTTAGTGGTCAATCTGTTGACAAAACATGCTCAATAAGTGCCTGATATGGGGAATGCATGGTTGATCGGCGGTAGCTATGGGAGAGTTCATGGGTAATCAGTTGTTTGTGAGTGATGCTGGATGGTCACGAAACAAGGGAATAACAAAGCAGTTCGTGGCTTGGCCAATTTCCGCAGGGTCGTTTCTCAAAGGGTAAACTAGTCCTTCATTGATGTTGACTGATGAGAAACATGTTTAGCCATCGACTATTTTGACTATTCATCATGATTGCCCACCATATGTTTGCTTGGCACTCCCTAACTTCCCAAGCACTCAGAATCAACAATCCTGAATACATCATCAATGCTTAATGACAAAAAGCCGTCAATAATCATACTCGTTGATTTCAGCAACAAGAAAATGCTTGCTCAGTGCAGCACTTTAGTTGTTGAGCATGTATCACTAGAGCATTTTGTACATGACATGTATACCCAAGCCAGGTCAACCTGGCTATGACTAACGAGAAGCTGCACATCCATGTCGGCGCTTGCCGCTATCCTCCCGTACCCAGGGGCCCCCATGTCGACTGCACACAGTCACAAGCCCGGCGTCTTGTACGGTAAGTTCACGAGATAAGAGCTCTAAGCGACACCAACCCCGTTCCTTCCAGGTGCGCTTGTTCCTGAGCGCAGCAGTTGTGGTGTGCACGCTGGGGGGGTCCTGGATAGCCATGGGTTTGTATCTTGGGTGGTAGATATAACCTCAGTGCAATAGCTTATCAACCAACAACTATTTTGTAGGATCCCCACCATGTGGCGACGGCAGCCGCCGTGCTATTCGATGCCTCATACGAGGGCAGCAGGAGTTTCTCCAGGGTCAATCGTGAAGCTCAGTACTAAAAAAGGATTGGTTGGAATATGTTGGAATCAATAATTTCAAAATGAAGCGTCAAACAAAACGATAAACAAAACAATTGAAGGTGAATGAACAGGAATTCGCAAGTGCAATGGACTATCCCTGAAACTAGGTCAGGAGCCTTCTTGATGGCTTTATACCTTGAAGGATTCTTGCAACTTGCTACTCTGGTTGCACAACTGCCACTGGTCAGCTAAATGGTTGGGTCAGTACCAGTTTTACAATAGATGTGACCATCTTACCAGTGCTGTTCAATGAAAAGTACATACAAAATCACATTCTGCAGTTCAAGTCCGTTGATGTACAAGTGAGATAGCTACAGTTTTTGTCACATATGGCTGTGGGATGCTCTGGGTCAAGTGCCTGCACCCCTAGCTGTCCGGACAACAGAATGACCAAATAGTTCAATCCTTGGGATGTTCGCATGCCTATTTCTTGACTTGTCGCTTCTGACCCAGCTGGCCATATACTTGGTATATTCCCTACGTTATTAGCCTATGATCAACCATTCATTATCATTAAGCATCAGTTGTCAACCATTATCTTACGCTTTTCCATCATCAGCCACTATGAACCATTCTAAACCACTATGAACCATTCTAAACCACCATGAATCATTAACAACCCTTCTAAACCATTGGTTCATGAACCATTCTACACCTATAATGCTGAGCTGGGGCAAAAGCTTGAGCCAAGCGTCAGTAAGACTTCGTTCCTCAGCGAAGTCGTCATGGGGCCCCAGCTGGTTCATAACCACTGGTGCAAACTCTGTAGTATACCGTGGTCAATCTGCTGAACAAAGTCGCACATTGAGTGTGATATCAGGCATCAAGGAAGGGAATCAATTAACATATACTTGCACTCCTCCATTCTATTGATTTTAGATGATTTTAGAATGTATGATCCGTGAACCAACATGACATGAACTACCAGTATTTTTTTGAGAATCTCTACTGACCAGCCGTATTAAGTAATCTCTATAGCTGTATAGCAAACAGCAATAGAAACACCAAATGTAATGATGTTTCTCAAATCAATAAAAAGTGTTTGGAACTGTTCTCAGTAGCCTCATTTGGAACAAGTCAGCAGTGAATGTGACAGGAAGCAAGCCTTCGAGAAGGAATTGAACATTAAGCTGCCACTTCAATTTTCAGATCAACAATCACGGTGGCTTCATCATGTGTTACCTTTTTTCGTTTGCTACGTAGTATGAAGCAGCATTTCCTTACACACCATTATGAGCAGCTTTCCAAACATTGATTGATTCTACTGTTCGTTTGATAAGTATTCCCACAATGATAGCAATACTTGCAGCGTCCGGTAGATTCGGGACCCCTTTTGACAACCACCCGACGCCTCCAACGATTTGCCGAAACAACTCAATGGTTAGGTCGTGCTTGAGTCCCGAGTTGTAACTTAAACAACCCTCGTAGATGCTTGATAGTGCCTGAAAGTAGTGAAAGATGGTAGTGACTATAGTCTATAGCGGTTCATGATAGTCAATGATGACAATTATTGCGGGTCATGCTGGACAATGATGGTGACTTTTGGTTTGCTAATGATGGCTCATGACTCATGATGGTTAGTGCTGGCGAATGAAGCTCTTGACAAACACCGTGACTTCGGGCTGGCTTACCTCTGGTGGTACAAATCCTACTTGAGCGTTGACAAAGCAAGGCTTGTGAGTAGCAGCAAGCCATATTGAAGATACGCTGGTGAAGTCCGATGTAGGCATCGTCGCTCGGGTGGGTTTTTCCATTGTGTGGCATGCTTACCAGAGCGCCGCAAAAACAGCGTCCATCCTTTCCATCACACACCTCTGGCAATCACGAATTTTGGTGAAGTTTCTGAATGAATGGTGAACCCTTCGACTCAAATAGCCATTGGTCAGTTGGAAAAATCCTGAGTGATCCATCCATAGGAGGCGGCAAATCTATGGCCTGGCCGAAGTTCTGTGGGACCCAGTGAAAGTATCCTCCTGAAGCTAGGGAAACCTTACCAAACCTGCTGAGGGAACTTCCATGCTTTGCCCGGCGGCCTGTTGCTGGCCGAGTGGCTCGACATGCCGCATATTGGGACAGAGCACGACAAAGAAGCGACACCTCAAACGATGAACTGAGATCCATAACTGATCTGCTTGCCGGTTGAAGCACCCTGTCATGAAACCCGTGGTTAACCGGTGGTTCACCGGTGGTTAAGTGGTGGTTAACTGGTGGTTAACTGGTGGTTGATAATGCTTAATGGTCAATGATGATCCTTACTGGTTGGTGGTCGTCACCATCGTGTCATGAAAAATATGCTTGTCAACCAACCAACCATCTAGTAACTGGGTAGTATGGTCTCTATATGGCTAATAACACAATGGTGATAATAGCGCTGGTGAATCGAATAATTGTGGAATGGTTATGAATAGTTAATATCCAGTGGTTGGTATTGGTTGATCGTTGCATATAGAGGAAACTAACGATCCCAAAATGCGGAGGATGTCTACCAGAGGTAATTACAGGCTTTTGACCCACAGCCATATCATTCGCACAAAAGATCAGTTCAAAGTGATCACAAACCCATGGTCACTGCTGGTTTCCCTCTCAAATATCAACCATCATGGGCTAATCATTCACCATCACTAGTCATATATTATCATCAATGTTCATCACCAATCATCATTTACCATCCACAATCATCCTCAACCCTCTTTGGCCGTCATGCCGCAACATTTATCATCATTAACCAACATGAACTCGCATGAGCCGTATGGGTGTTTCTTAAAATAGGTACCCCCAGTTGTCATCCCCAAAGACCTTTTTAGATAATTCATAGATGATTTTGGGGGCCACCAAATTTGACAAACACCAATTGTTTTGAATTTTTCAAGGTAGTCACTCTCTGGTGAGCAACCAGGGGCCGCCCCCGCGAGCGGCCAACAAAAACAACCAATCCAAGCAAGCAACTGCTCCACGAAAGCCGGTATACCTCGCTCCCGGCGAGGCACGGCGGCTGGAAACAGCTCGGCAGCGGTGTCATAGGCTACCTATGATAAAGCTGACCTACCCATGACTAATCATTAATTCATATTAGTGTTAGGTTATGATGATTTTTGCTAGTTCAGAATGTTCAGAATGGTCAATGATGGTTATTCACGCAAAAAAATGATTCAAGATGATCATTGGTGGTTTAATGTGGTTCTCTAAGGTAAAGAATTATCGGTGACGGTGGATGCTGGTTCATAGTGATTATTGAAGATTGCTGAACAATGGTCGGTGATCCACAATAACCAAAAAAATACGAACATTAACAAATGCATTGCTATGGGTCGTTATCACCCAACCATCTTATAGGGCATAATAGCCAACAATCATAGGGAATACAAGGGGGAAGCACAGCCATGTCTCAGCCGAACTATTCTGCGGGACTGTGCTGGCGCGGTGAACAATGGTGTAGAAATCCTGCACCAGGGGAGAAATGGCCAAAGCTGAGGCAAAGCTAATTTCCATCACATTGGGTGAGAAATGCAAAAGAATTTCTTCGATTGCATGCGCTAGCTTAGTTCGAGCCATGTTGCGCTGTATGTTCTCCATGTAGTTGATTCGTGGTTAGATTTTCTTAAACACATAATTGCATAATTACATACGATTACCAACAGTAAGAATTACACTCCTGGAAACCAAAAGTTTGACCCTCCCAGATGGGGGTTGGAAGATCCGTATGGGACACCCTTTTGGTACGGTCTATGTATACGAGTGTTTACCAAGAACAATCCGTATGATGGTCGATGAATGGCAGGTTGATAATCCACAATTAAAATTAATCAATCAACCATCATGCTGCTGGGTTGTTATGTGCTGTCCTTTGCTAGAATCAGCCATGTTTGACTGGACAAATTATACAAACGAACGCTAATTGTGATGTCTCACACTTAGCCATGATAATAGTGATTCACCAGTGCTTTGATGAATAGACATAATAAGAAACAAATTATGAAACACAAATAATCACGATTGGCCGCGGTCACCCGTGATTGGCCATGAGTAACTACTATTCACAACAGACAGCATATGATTGGCTGAACCATGTTCATGATAGAGCACTATGTTTATCAATGGTTTGACCACCGCTGTCTACCCCATTTACAATTGTTGGTGATGGTCCATGATTCACAAGCATTGACCTTTCACTATGATTATCAATTCTTGACCATCAACAATCACCATTAACAAAAGTTAGTGTCACCAAAACTATCATTAGCCATGATTATCCCTCATCAAGCATACAAGCCACCATCTTTGGTTTGCTCGGGCCTCCCCAGGCCGAGATGCTGTTGATGGCCAGGTCCCTCTGTTCCAAGTTCTCAGCACTCTGCGGGCAGCAGAAGTAGTCATACCAAATGAAGAGCGGTCTGCGGCAGTATGCGGCAGTGGTCCCTTGTGATGTTTTTGTTGTGCTTGGATCTGCAGTTGGGGTAAATTTTCATGACCTTTCTCACAAACTAGTTGGATAGCTCACAAATTAAAATCATCCACTTCACCAGTGATGCGGTTGTTGGGATGCCAGAGTTTATAACCCCTGTTACCTTGTAGCCATGACCGGTGTTACCCTGGTAGTTAGCAACCCCAACCCTTCCGTTGTAACCCCTATTGCCTATTACTATTTCTTGCCATTTATTACCATTTGCTACCCCCTATTACCATCTCTTATCTGGACCTGTCTCTTACCTGGTAGTTATAACTCGTATTACGATTCGTCAGCATTCTTAAACTACCATTGTTAACCATTAGTTATAACCTGGTAAAACATCACCATTCATTTCATAAGCATTATCAGTAATTTGGGGCATGTCTTACCATTCTCAGTCACCATTGTTGGGGCATTTTTGACCTGTTCACCTCCTTGGTTACGGTAGATACCCCGACCACCGGAACTCCTGGGATCAGCTTCGTGGCGAGGTCGCAGCTGCGAAAACAGGATGACCAAAGAGTTGCAGCCATGATCAACCTTTGAGGATTCCCTACAACCATGCTTGGGCTTGACCTTTTTGGGATGGGGGATAGTTATGGATAGGAAATCATAGGGGATAGTTCGCCATAGTTCACCCAGCAAGGGACCAGGTTGGATCCAGCCCCGTTTCTGCACAGCTGCGGTTGATCCAACGACGTGCTTGCTGCCCTGGCGCCGACCCCAAGCCACTCCCAGCCAGAGGGAAATCCGCGTGGTGACCGGTCTGCCAGCCTTGACACCAAGTCTTCGGAAGCCCCACTTTGCCCTTTGCCTGTGTAGAGTTCCTCAGCAGCAAACACCGCTTATTTGACGTTGTATAAACTGTAAAGAAAAAATCTATAAGGTATCAAAAATCTTTACAACATATTTCCAAAATGTTCATGATGTGTAATGTTCAAAAAGGCTGACATCGCTTATTCATGTTTACTCATGACAGCCCTTGTCCCGTCTCAGTATGCCAGTAGCCCAAAAAACAGGTAGTAAATTTGCAGATGTTTCATTTTTCCCATCAATGGAGTCTGCCAAAGTTAAACATTTCACTACTTAAACTTCAGAAGAAAAGTTTGGTTCAAACTTGAATCTCCGGTCAATCAATGATGACAATCAGCTATATATATAGATAGGCTGCTTGATCATGGCTATACATGACTCATACACATCAACAGCCGCTTCATGATAGCTCACAGCCAATCCGGGCCAATCCGCTGAGCCAGGGATTTCTCAAAGATCGTACTTGAAGGTCCACATCAAAATGATCATTGAACACTGCGTTAACGCCGCTTCCCCGAGGTTCAGAAAATGCTTTGCAACAAGAATGATTGAAATGCCAACCATGATGAAGCTCAGGGAACCATGATGTTCCAATGAACCAGTAGTTCTAATGCCAATCATTTCGAGTTCATTGGAATTTCCGAAGCACAAAACACAGGGCCAAGGTCGTCCAGCACTCCTAGGCTACGACCGCCTGCAGTGGAAGGTGCTGGACTCCACCATTGCAATGGTTGGTTGCGTGGGCTGCAGATTCTCAGAATTTGGTTGCGTTGCAACATGCACTACATTGCACTACTCTCTGGTAAACCTGGAAATTGAAATCAACATAAATCAAGATAAATCAACATAATTCAACGTATAAATCCACATAAATCCACTATATTTCATAGAAAAACCATGGCCAGGTTCATCATCACGGGCCTTCACGAACGGTGAAGCCGATGGAAGCCATGCAGGCGGAAGATGATGGGCGGTGCCGTTCACCACGACGGGGCCCAGCTGGGGTTCACCGCAGCTGGGAAGCGTGGCTACCAGAAGCTACGGAGCGATTGCAGATGTGTCACGACGCATCTGGATGGATCCATGTATTATATGGTTGTGATTGATAATAGGGGATTATAACCAAGAATAATGGATGGATGTGTCACTACATCTGGATGGATCCATGTATTTTGGATTATTTTGTCACCAGTGTTTTGGATGATTATATGGATGGATCCATGGATTATAAGTGTGCCTCCACTTGTATTTGTTTTTTATATCGACTGCAGGCCCAATGACCATCCAAGAATCCAACAATCGAGAATTTTGGTTGAGCAATCCATCTATTTCAAAACATAATATGGCTGCGGGTCAATACCCGGTACCCCTTGTGAACATCCGACAACTGGCCAGAATAATTAGTATTTGCTGGGATGTTCACCTACCCATCTTTTCTTTGCTTAATGTTGAACCATACCCACGAATCCATTTCAAGAACCGATCGATTAGAAGTAGAACCTCCAACAAAGAAAAAAATGTCCATGATTGGCAAACGTGGTTAGTTCACCTATTTATTGATGGTATAACCTCCTTAGGGTAGGTACAATCCCGGTGGTACCAGTTACCAGCATCATCCAAAAAGCTGGCTGTCACGACCTGTTGTGACCTGGGTGTTTCTCAAAGTAAGGGACCCCAAAGCCATGTATGGTCTACTAGAACCTAAATGGTTAATAAACTGGAAGATAACTAGGGGTACCCAAAACTCACTTGAGAAACACCATATAGTTGGTATATCCCATATTATTCTTGGTTATAATCCCCTATAATCTTCACCATTCTAACCACCTGTTCTCCATGACGTTTGCTTTTTCCGAGACACCAAACTGATGTTGGCGCAAATGGCCCGGCCTTCCCACCTCGGACGCCGACCGCGCAAGCGATTCGAATGCAACGGCAATCATGGGACCTCGTGGCGATTCTAATGATTTATAACGGTGGATGAGGTGGTGCTCACCACCCCGTCATGAAAAATATGCGCAAGTCAACCAACCATTTGCGAAAAATCACTCGGAAAATTAGAGAATGTTGGAAACCACCGACCAGTGACGAGGTGGTTTCAAATGATGAATAACGGTTGATGATGGTTGATGATAGTCGAGAATGGTTGAAATTGGCTGACATGTGTTGCTCAGTGATAATTATATGATAAGGATCAACAGTTAAACAAAAAGTGAATCATGTTTTTTTGATCATTGATCATAGGGGAGAACAATCACAAGTGTGACAACAGCGATTAAAAGCCGTGCTTTCTTGTGGGGTAGGGTTGGGACCTCATTTTGTAGATTTCATACTTGTAGTTAGTACCGTTGTGGTGACTTTAGAAGTTGGATAAACGATCCCGTATACGTTGAATGGAACACTCACCAGCAGAGGGGATGCACATCCAAGCAACTCGTACGAGGGAACACTTCATCAACATGTTTGTGTGAAGGAACTGGAGCCATTTCACAATCGCTGTTGATGCCGAGTAATTTGCAGGATGGGTAAACTCTCCAGGTTGGGGAGGATATTAGTAGTCATGGGGAAAACAAACGACAAGGGCCAATAATCCGCCAAAGAGCTCATGATCACAGGGCCTACTAATCAACAAGAGCAACCCAAATCTGTCACAACAAGCCATAGTAACAATATGAACAATAGTAATAATCATCAAGATTTCTCATGGTACGTAGCATTTGTCGGTCACCTGCCAAGGAGCATGACTTTCTTCAGCGAATCCTGCAATACCTGAGAGTGCGTGGACAAAAGTGAAAGATCCAAATGGTCACGGGCACAATCGTTAATGGTCGATAGCTATGGATCATACTGGATAATTAACAACTATGGTTGAGAATGGCTGATAGCCATGGTCAATAGTGGTTAAAAGCTATGGTTCAGATTGGCTGATAGCTATGGTTCATTGTGGCTGAATAATAGTTGATAGCTTTCGTAGCTATGATCCATTTCAAGCCCTTTAGCTGTGAGTAAATGTGAGTAAATTGATAGAACAACACGACTAGTTGGTTTATGGTCCTGATATGTCCTGATAGCACCAGGTTGAACTAGGTTGAACATGGCACAGTACAAAGCTAACTAGTTGTTCGTGATCAATGGTCAATACAATCCCATCTTCTATTCAAAGGTCCGTGAACACTAGTTAATCATAGCTACTAAGCCTACCCATCATGTATCATGTCACCACAGCTATTACACCAACCATACAAGCGTTGTTGTTGACATACTCCTGGCATCACAAGCTGCATGTTGGCCACACTGCCAGCCTCTGGGCTTGCGGTCTGGAGCCAGCTGCCAATGTGCAGTTCGCTCAACTAGACTTAGTAAATCGCTTAAGGATGGCTGTGCATGCTTTCTGTTGCTTCATGATGTTGACGAATGGTTGATTGATGATAGATCATAATTAGCTATCAAACATAACCAACGTTACTATTGCTATCATTATACAACGGCCAACGAATGGCAACTGAAGGCTGGCAGTATCTATGGTCTATTCATGGTTAGATTCATGGTGATGGAGAACCATGGCGATTGCAGCAGGTTGATTTCCCCCTCACGATTCTTAGTTCACAACTCTGCACGCCCAAGAGGGACATCAACAATGAACAGAATCATCACTTCATGATATGTCAATGCAGGAACCAGGTGATCTCCTAAATTATGATCGATTTAGTTGCTACGTTTTTTCAAGGTAGATTATTGGTAGCATTTCAAGCGGCGTGTCTCAGGTGTACCACAAATCTACACTGGGCATCAAAGGAGTCTCTGATTGATCTGATTCCCACCAACAATACCAGCAACTATGTACAAACTTCTAACCAACTGTTCACTACGGACTAAACATGGCCACTATGACCCACATATTTCTGGATGTACCACTAATAGATGTCCATTATGAATCTTCTGTGGGTATGCCATCCTCACAAGGTTTCGACCAGTTTCTACCTGAAATGTGTTTACCGTATTGAATCGACTACATTGAAATCTGAGGCCAAAAGATCATCCAAAGTAGATCACCCCCACTGGAATAAGAATAGCCAACCAAGAATGGGATGCCATAGCGATTAGCCACAGCTATTGAATGTTCACAGCTATTACTTTCTTGGATGTTCATCCCCAGTTGACTATCCATGGCAATAGGCTGGCCATAGGTGTTATAAGCTCCCTTATGTGGCTATTTGAACGTGGTTGTATCCCAGCTGCCCAGCTGAACATTCAGCAGTACCTCAGAGCTGAACAAAGCTTGGCGGTCGGGCTTTTTCTGAATACCTTCAGGGGTTCTCACAGGCCAAAGATGGTCAAAATATCAAGATCTCTACACTACTCCTTCACCATGGTGTTGGAATATTCCCAGGCTATTGTTGGTAACATGTTGTCGTGGCCATCATTGACAGACTGTGATTCACCATGTCAAACATCATCAACCATTTCATTCCAACCGTGATTAGCCAATACTGACCGTAGTTATTAACCATTGTCAAACTAACATTCATCATGAGCCACTACCCGTATGAATTGGCCGTCATCAAACGTGATTAGCCAGTATCATCCAGTGTTCGCTATCGATCCACCAGTATTGGCCAATATGATCCATAATGAAGCACCGATTGAATCATTAACAGGAACCTACAGCACATACTGATACAGTACCGCCACGGCCCCCGTTCAACGGTCACAGCGGCCCGAAATTGCTCCATGGTGGGATCTGGATGTTCATTGCCCGCCCATTGGTGAGAAACGAACCTTGGCGGGTTCCAGCATGAACAGTCGAATAGCACAGGATGCCTGCTTGGAGTTGCTGGGGCGACAACTGGGATACACTTGCGGTTATAAACCACATAATTAAACTAACTTATCGCCCCTATGGCCAATGTTTGCTTAACGGGTAGCTTGTAACCTGGTAAACTAATCTGGCAATGGAAAATCAACCGTGGAAATCGCTGGTTTCTTAGGGTTCCTTTAAAAAACTGGTGATGTTCTGTTGCCACGCTGGATTACCAAGGTGTATTTGCTCTACCGTAGCAATGAAGCGTCACTCCCAACAGGTAATCTACAAATGGCGGATTCTGTTGGATTATCCAGTACTATGTCAGATCACCAGAGGGTATGATTGATTGTATATATCTTATACATAGTCATGGATTTTGATGATGATGATGATGATGATGACGATGACGATCATGATCATATATGATCATGATGATCATGATTCCACTTACAGATGTAATAGGCTCTGTACACTGTTCTCAGGTTCTGAGTCGGGGCTGGACCAATGTGTTTCCATCACCTGCAGCGGGCTCAGTCATTTGGTCCCTTCACTTCTCAACTATCGCGCAATGTGGGGGTTCACTCGCCCCATTAAGTGTGCATCCGGTTCCCTGCTTTGCTACAGAGTGGTAGCCATTAGTGCCTATTTCTGCCTTGATTGCTGCTTATATCCATATCATACACATAGTTGCACCACATCCCATACTTTTGATGCTTGTCTCCCAAGCATTGCTGGTTCCTGGAGTTTATCACTATCACGGGTTCCTGGTGATACCAAATGACCCTTGTTTTGGATGGTTCACCCTTCATGGGTCAAACTACCCATGTGTTGGTTGGTTAAGACCCATAGCCATTGCATGCAGCATTTCAGAAAGCACCTGGGTGTTTCTAAAATGAGGGTACCCCCAAATCATCCTTTATTAGCAACTTCTACACAAAAACCACCATTTTTATAGGTTCCTTATTTTCAGAAACTCCCACTTGGAGTTTGTCACCGGTGCTGCCGCAGAGCATGGCGTTCCCAGCTTCCGAATCAAAAATCTCCTGAGCTGATGGCCCATGGATTGGAAATGGATGGTGAAGTCTGGTTACTCTCTGGGAGAATCACCTGGAAGTTGCAAATCACTAGTGAAGGGAAATCAATCCTGCATCAGCTACCCGCAGGATGAAAAGCCACTCTGAACAATGAGAAAAATGGACGAACTGGGGAACAACCCCGACATCTCAGCCACTTGCCATGTTTTCCCTGGGAAAATAGAAGACTGGCCGCCGATTTCAGGTACCTGTTCCTTGGGGCCACAGGCCACAAGCCTACCATCTGTCTCCTGTTCGACGTCAGCTTCAGCTCCGATCATCCAGCTCAGGATCTGTATCCATCACAGCTGGCGAGCGAATTCACGTCGAAAATGTCAGGGCGTAAATGGCAGCCAGTGGGTTGGCCCATTCATTGGCCCAGCACTTGTGGACATTGGGGTGATGAAGCTGACCATCTTACGATTTTTTTGTTGGGTTTACTGACCGAGTTTGGCGCTTTATGAAAGGAACATGCTCGCACGGTTCGTTTTCAATCAATTACATAAAGGGATCTTTCTCATCAATTCGAACTTCCACAAATAGATGATCTATAAAATGCTAGTAAACCGTTCACCCTTGGCTCATAGTGATTAAGCACCATTTCCAAAGGAAAAACCCAACAATATCCACTTTCAGAAACAATACAAGCAATCAGACCTGCGAACTACACCAACCACACAGCGGAGCCTATAAGTGTGAGTGGTCCCTAGACAGGACCTATCAACATTCTTTGGGCAATCACATGAGTAAAAGGGATTCATTACACAAGGGTTTCCGGTTCTTGATGATATTGCTCCCCAACAGTTTCTCAAGCTCTTGGATTCATTTTTTGACATTTGTTGGTTGAAGACCATTGGCGAGCATCTTTTTGCCCCGTCCCAACAAAATTGTCGACTAGAAGCCATCATTCCGAGGTTTACCATCTTGAAACCACCAACCAGTTTGCGCACTGACATCTTGAACAGCAATCATTCGATTCAAACTGGAAGTGAGCGCAGTCTGCAGCGTCTGAATGCTGGAATCGCAGCAGTTGGCTCCGAAACCAACAGAGTTGTCAGGACAGGTGCACAAATGTCAGTTTGATTGTTACTCATTGGTTAATTACAAAATAAAATGATGCTGGAAAGCGGTCAGTATTGGTTGCACTTGCCTATCTCACACATGAATTCTGAAACATGTTTCGAATTGCTTCGATAGCTGGAAGTCCATGGCTAATGACACGACTGTTTGTAAGGGATACTGACCGCGTACAATGGGTACCAAGTGTACATCTTTGACTATGCGGCTAGCCATGGTTGACCCACCAAAACATACTAAGCAGCGATGCTACTGGGTTCTTTTGTATGGTTCACATGATGCTGCAGGAAACTGCTCACTTCCAAGTTCACTACCGCTCTCAGATCAAACAAGTCAAAGACATTCAAAGCACTTCAAAACCGTCAAAGAAGTGATCCCAAAACAAGATTGTCAATTCTGGCCCATGAACAGTAGCATACAGCGTAGAGCAAAGCGATACTGAAAGCGTCCAGAGGACTTGATCCCAGGCTCATTTGCTGGTTGCGAATTGTGTGTTTGAGCAAAGTCGAACATTTCGATCTATCTGATCAAAGGAGCCAAACCCTTTGGGATTCTGCTTTTGAACCGTGATCATTCCGAGTCTTGATAACGATGTGTTGAACAACTCGTGGGCACATGTGCAGGGATGGATACACATAGTCCTCACATGTTGTGTAAAAAATACCATGGAGGGAACTTGAACATGTTGGTGCGTCTTGGCACAATTTTGATCTTGGCGATACTCTATGCCTTGGAACGAGACATATTTCCCCAAGTACTTCCCCAAATTCGTACTTTTCACAGACTGGGATAAACCTTTTATCTGTGGGTGCTTATGCGAAATTCACATCGACCATATTGTCAAGGCACCAATTTCAGCCCATGAACAGTAACGTATAGTGCCATAAAGCGAGACCGAAAACATACTGCAACCATAAAGCTGGTGATGCAAGCGAATCTCCATTGAGGCTCGGCATTGATGTGTCTTGCAAGGCGTTGCTCATTCTACGTTGTGTAAAACCAGCTGCTTGCGAACTGCGCGTACCAGGCCGAATAATTACACGTTCAACCCTCACGCGATCCTCTTTGCTATTCTGCGACGCTCGGCTGGTGAAAACCGCGAGGGGGCTGTACTTATTCACGTGCGAAAGTGTCTTCCGAAGATGACTGAATTCGAATGGAAAACAGATGGATGTACCGGGGAACCCCGACATCGCAGCCACTTGCGATGATTTCAGGTACCTGTTCGTTCGGGCCACAGCTTCGATCATCCAGCTCAGGATCTGTATCCATCACAGCTGGCGAGCGAATTCACGTCCAAAATGTCAGGGCGTAAATGGCAGCCAGTGGATTGGCCCATTCATTGGCCCAGCACTTGTGAATGTTGGTGCGATGAAGCTGACCATCTTACGACTTGTTATTTGTTGGGTTTACTGACCGAGGTTTATGCACTCACACCTGTTCCTTTGGTTATGTGCCGATTTTTTGTGTAGGATGGGGGAACGATATCTGGCGGTTTCTCAAAGGAACATGCTTGCACGCTTCGATTTCAATCAGTGACATGAACGGATCTATCTCGGCCATTCGAGCTTCCATAGATAGATGACTTATGATATTTTAATCAACCATTTATGCTTGGCTCATCTTGGCTCATAGTGATTAATTAAGCAACCCTTCCAAAGAAAACACCCAACATTATCCACTTTCAGAAAGAATGCAAGCAAGCGCGCCTGGGAACTACAGCAACCACACAGCGGAGCTTATAACTGAGTGGTCCGTAGACAGGACCTATCAACATTTCTTGCGCAATCACATGAGTCAAAGTAAGTAAACAACGACTACCCGGCCGGTGTGTCCAACCTGCCAGTTTCTCAAATTGTGTGATTCATTTTCTTGACATTTGTTGGTTGAAGACTGTTGGCGAGCATCTTGGCCCCATCCCCAAAAAATAGTCACTTAGAAGCCATCATTCCTGGGTTTGAAATCAAAAAAGTATTCTGTAACCTATCCTCAAGAATAGTTCAAAGTACACCATCTTGAAACCACAAACCAGTTTGCCCACTGACATCTTGAACGGCAACCATTCGATTCAAACTGCGGAAGCGAGCGCAGTGTGCAGCGCGCGAATGCTGGAATCACAGCAGTTGGCTGCAAAACCAACAAAATTGTCAGCACAAGTGCACAAATGTCAGTTTGATTGTTATTCATTGCTTAAAATATCTTCATAATGTTGGAAAGCGATTAGTAATGGTTAAACTTGCCCATCTCACACATGAATTTCATGAAATGCCTGTTTTTCAGGGACACCAAGCGGCAAAAATGGGTTGCAAGATGTTGCAAGTGTACGTCTTCGACCACGCGACTAGCCATGGCTGGCCATGGTTGACCCACCAAAACATAAGCGCTGGTACTGGGTTTTGATGGTTGAATGTTACCAATATTCAAGATCAACAATTACTAATTATTCATTGCTTACTAGTAGTTGACATGATGCTGCAGGAAACTGCTCACTTCCAAGTTCACTGCCGCTCTCAGATCAAACAAGCCAAAAACATTCGGAGCTCAATTCCGGCCCATGAACAATAACATACAGCGTAGAGCAAAGCGATACTGAAAGCGTCCAGTGGACATTGGTGCCCATTACAAGGCCCTTGTCGCTAAATCATTAAAAAAGAGTTGGTTGCTGTGTTGGAGCAAAGTCGAACTCTTGGATCTATCTGATCAAAGGAGCCAAAGCCTTTGGGATTCTGCTTTGAAACAGTGGTCATTCCGTAGTATTGATCAAGATCTGTCGCGGAGCCTAACAACTCCTGGGTGCAATGTGCAGGGATGGATACACATAGTCCTGACGTGTAATGAAAAAAGTATGGAGAGGACTTGAACATGTTGGTATACTGTCATGACACGAATTTCAGCCCATGAACAGTAACGTACAGTGCCATAAAACGATACGGAAAACATGCTGCAACCATGAAGCTGGTGTTGCAAACGAATCTCCATTGAGGCTTGGCACTGATGTGTATTGCAAGGCGTTGCTCATTCTACGTTGTGTAAAACGAGCTGCTTGCGAATCGTCTGTACCAGGCCGAATATACGTTCAACCCTCACGCGATCCTCTCGGCTATATTGGGAAGATCGGCTTGTGAAAACCGCGAGGAGGCTGTACACATTCATCTGCGAAAGTGTCTTGCGAAGACGACGAAATTCGAATGGAGAAATTGAACCAGCGAAGGCCTCGATTGGTGATGCTTCATCTTCCAAGCAACTCACCAACTCAGCAGCTCCCGCAATGTCCGTCTTCGTCAGGTCACGCTTCACATAGTCCAGGATGAGAGCTGCAGATTGGTGGCTGGAAAGCTTCTGCATGATCTTCCGCTGTGATTTGTCGAGTTTGGCCTCCTTCGTCAAATGAACCTCACAGGGGGGATCTGGTAACGCTCTTGGTGATTGGAGGTTATCATTCTCTGATGATCAACCATCATTGAACATATAATCAATCATTATAAACCATGATGTTAACCACTTTTGGCTGATGGTACATTATAAACAACCATCATTGACATCTCTTGGCTGATGGTCTCTTGATGATTGATGATGGTTCATGAAATCATCGATTTGAGATTTTGTCAAGAATCATGTGAAACAAATCACCGGTATCACTGTGTGGTGTCACCATGTGTCACCCACCTCATGACAAAACATGCAGTCAGCGCCATCCCGGCACTTGCCCTGAAGGAAGTGAATGCAAGGGCGACAGCATAGTGCTGGATGCCCAGCACTTCCGATGTTCGTCGAAGTTCCAATGCCACCTGAACGGCGATCGGTCAAGCAGTTAGCCAACTTTCATGGGCTATAATCACCATCCGCTCAATATTGATCAACCAACAACAATGGGCTATAATCACCAACAATTCTTGAGGGAAAAGAATGGTAACCAAAAAAGCTATAGTTGGATTCATGTTCAACCAATACGAAGGTGGCCATTTGTGTCAGGCAATTGATCAACAAGTTTCTGGGGTATCACCAACAATTTTATAGGGAAAGCAAGCTGGTTAATGATGGGGAACCAGGGGCACAGGGTGAACTGACCCATAGCCAAATGAACCAGCGTGTCAAATAGAAGCGGTGTTACAGTGTCAATACCACCACAAGCACACAATCGTGACTGGAAGTTCGCTAAACCCTGAAGCTACCATGAGCGCAACTGGAGTCTGACTTTCCTCGGCCATTATGCCAAGCCATGAACTACATCGTCAGGCATGAACTACATGTAGTGAACAAAGTTGAAGCCACGTTCACAGCATAGTTCAGCCATAGAAGCATCCTTCTAGGTGGGAGCTCGCAGTATACGTTTCGGGTTCCAGAAGAGGGGGGGGGAAGAGGCTGGAGGAAACCGGAGACAACTGACATGAAAAGCTAACAACCCTCACCTGGCAGGAGAAAAAGGGAGTTGCGTCGAGGGATCCCCGCCATGGCATATCAGTCTACCATCGTTTCTGGTATGCTAGCATCCAACGTGGCATGTATTCCGACATTCTTTCTGACGTTTTCTTCAGCATTTTTTTGTAGAATTTCATCTGGCATGCGTTCTGACATTCTTTCTGACATCCTTTCTGGCCTGTATTCCTACATTTGTGGCTTGCTATCCTAACATGTTTTCTGCCGCTTTATCACTATTCTGACATTCTGTCCATCTGACCTTCTGAGACTCTCTGTCGTCGTCATCATCATCATCATCATCATCATCATCATCAATAATCAGCATTGACCATCAATCATCAATCCTCAATCATCAACATCACGAAGATTATCAAGAAGCACCAGCAAAGAAAAACACCGAAGAAAAACAGGAGGAAAGAAAAACAAATTGAAAACAAAACTACAAGCAGAGGAAAAATATCAGCAGATAAAAACGAAGAAAAAACAGCAGCACGAAAAAAGGAAAACGCAACAACAACATCAGGAGATAGAAATAAACAACATCAACGGAAAAAAAACGCAAGGATACACACAAGCAAACGAAAACAAGACATCACCAGGAAAAAACAGAAGGCCAGGAGAGAAACAACAGAAGCACACAAAAAACATGCAGAAAAATAAGACCGGCCCAGCAAAAAAAGAAAAACACCAGCAGAGAAATATGATCACAAAATATTGCGAAGAAAAACGCCACCAAAGAAACGACAAAACCAGAGCAGAAAAAACACCAGCAGCACAGGAACAACGAAAAAAGAACAGCGATGGGGAAAAACAGTAAAGAACATCACACAAGCAAAGAAAATAACACCAGCGAAGAAGAACACTAGGAGCGGAAAAAAACACTAGCGGACAAAAAGGCCAAGAGAAACAACACCAGCACAGAAAAGAAACACGCCAGCCAGCGAAGAAAAAAACAGCACAAACAAAAAACAGCAGGAGAGAAAGCACTAGCGGGGAAAAACACCCGCAAAGAAAATCAAAAAAAGAACAAGCAGGCGTTTCTCAAAATAGGGGACCCCAAATGACCCAAGTCAGTAACCATGTATAATAGTAACAAACTAACCCTTTTTGGGGTTCTCTGTTCTGAGAAACCCCCAAACACTAGCAGAGAAACACATCAGTCACACAACATCTGCTAACTCTTCGGGCTCCTCCAGTGAGTTGCTCACAATTCATCTCAGCCCACCCGGGCCCACCCTATGGGCTCTCTACCGGATCGTTCAGCACCACTGGTATGAACATCCACAATGATGCTTATAAGAATGAAACACAGCAAGTCAATGAAGAAACACAAAAACGTCAGGGACAACACTCAGCTGTCGTCAACAACGACAGCACCAGCAACTGCGACAATCAAAACCAGAGCTGCTGAGCAGCGTTCCAGCCACAGAAACAACAAATGCCGCTCAGATTCCTGGCCTGCAGAATCGACTTTTTCAGATTCGCTGGGAACCCTTTGTTGCGAAGGCACCGTCCGTACCGCTGGTACAGCAGCCTGTGCCAAGCACGGGTTCAAGGGTCCTGGTTGCCAACCAGTTCGAATGGCGCCCTGTTTACCAGTCAAAAGGTCATTGTTGAAGCCAAGATCAATATCAAAAGCCTCAGTAGGTTCCGATTTGACGTTAGCATACCTGCTGAGGGTTGTGGTCATGAAGCAAGATTTCACTTCAAGCAATATTCGAAATCAACCATAATCAACCACCACTGGCACCCACTTTGGACCACGATTGCTCTGCGAACCCTTGCAATTCAGGTGATTTCACCAGCGGCTCTCGACACGCCAAATTAGGACTTTGACTAGCCATTGTAAAAAGTATGAGTAGAATTGTCATCCTGGTAGTCTGGTATCAGACCAGGGGTTGGTTTCGACACAAAATATCTGGAAAAAAAGAACAACCCCCAGTTCAACTACACCAAGTTGGTGATTTACACGTATGTGGATCGTTGACAGCTACTGCCCATTCCTGATTGTTGTTGTCACGAACCCCCCTAAATAACCATTTGATATAAACATGAATAGCCAATATTCACCACTAGTTCAACCAGTATTTCGATGTAAACATTTGGAACATTCTTCCTCAGGCTCTCCACGTGGGTTTCAACCAGCTCGGGCCCAATGTCGGAGGGCCAGCTGGGCCTTCAGGGTCCCCACTGTCAAAGTCTGCAACTTGTCGGACAGGTCCCGGACATAATGCAGCTCCTCCTGTTCAGCAGCAGAAACCCGATGACAATTGACATGGGTCCCGAGCAGCATGAACTAATGAACCAACAAAACCTAACACTCCAGTCTTCTGGGTCACCATAAAAAATGATCACCTCGAGAAAGGCCAGTGAACGTCCCAACCGCCAACGGGTTGGAGGATCTCCTTGGGCTCTACCCACAGTTTTGGGGGGAAGCGGCTCCTGCTGGCACCAGTGCTCACCCCACGTCTTCAGGCCGCCACTGTTTGTTGGAGACAGGCTTCGTGGCCGTGCAGAGGTACCCTCAAACTCAATAGGGCTCTCCACGTCAATGAAGGTGTTTACATACGTCAGCTTGAGCTCTGACATGATTAGGCTGCTCAAATTAATGATCAGCCCAGCAAAACCCGTGATAAAACTTGCACTGCGAGCCAAGGCTGCTACGTGCGCTTGCGTGACGAATGCGTGGCAATCGCCCTCCAAAGCTCGAAGTGATTATCAGATCATTCACTTTAAACGTATATGTATAACATGGTACAACTTAGCGATTATCAAATCATTGACTAGAAAAATAAGTATAACTTTGTATAACATTGTATAACCATCATTGCTTAAAACACCTATGTATAACCATGAACCCATGATAAAGCACTGCTCCGACTCAGTCGTGAACACCAGCTCCACCAAGCCCCGCGCGACGCGACGCGACGCGACGCGACGCGGCGAGGCGAGGCGAGGCTCAAGGATTTCATCTTTCTTGAGCTCTTCATGGGTCTTCAGGGAGATCATTTGAATCAAATGATCGAAAGAGACCACGAACATCCTTGGTGGGTTCACAGGTGCCCCTCCAAGCAGTGATGGCTGACCAGTGGCTTTTTTTCATGGCTGAGCAGTGGTTCAATAACCAGCATTCACCAGCTATTCTGGCTTAAACTGACGGTTTATTGACATCTGGTTCTCCAAAATGGTGGCTTTTTCATGGCTTGGGAAGCCCCAAAATGGATAGAGTTTGTTACTGAACAAAATGAACATAAAGTATCATTTGGGGGTACCCCCATTTGAAGAAACCCCCAATATTGACAGACGGCAAGCCAAACTCAGCGGCTTCGAATGATGCTTAATTGATGATGGTTGGCGATCTTTTGTTCATGGATACTCATGGACTCATGCGTATCATTCAGCATTTTACAATTTAATTGCTATCATGGCTCATGGTCCCTTCTTCTGGTTGATGGAAGTGTACAATCCTGGTTGCTGGTCAGGTGTCAATCCCTTGATCCAAAAGGGGAGTTTCCCATGAGCCCCGCACACATGGTTTCTTTGGTTCGACTTCGCTGGAAAGGATTCGTGAGGAAGATGTGAGCCGTTCAAATCACCACTGGTTGTATACCTTTTTAGGAACTCCTGCAGGATGATGCACAACAGGAGTGGAATATCACCACTACCTTAATGAAATAAGTGAGCTCACCCTGTGGATTCTAATGCTGTACGCACTAAAATTACAACAACCCACAATTCGGTTGCCTGACAAAGTCAATTTGGGTGTGCTGGAGCGGTGAATGAGGGATTAACATGGATTACCAAGGTATCCCCTCTTTCTGGTCAACGACTGTCACCGCATTATGCTCAATGTATCCTGTAAATAGCCTTTATGACACATTATTCATCATTACCCCCGCATTAGCCCTGATCCATCAGTAACCAGCAGAAGGTTTAATCCATTCTGAACCATGAAGCGATATAAACCACCAATCATTAAGCTAATCATGGTCTATATAGAACTCGCCGTCACATCGGTATGTGACACCCATTACATTGTGACCACCTTGACCATCTTAACCATGGTGAAAACTCTGACCACCGATTGGTTTATAACATACTTAAAAAATGCTGAAATACATGGTTAATAACCAGGGTTAACAATCTTGACTAAATAAACCTGTAGTTATGATACCAATTGGTACAGTATTAGGATGCTTAAAAAACAGCTGTTCATAGATTGCTGAAGGTCAAACCCCTGGTATTTCCAAAGCTGTTCACAGACCCTGTCGAAGTGTTGGGAAGGAAAATCATGTGACCCATGACTTTTGTTAGAATCAGTTGACCCAAGCGTTATAAGTTGGTTGCCTTCGAACTATGGTCATCTCTGCAGTAAATGGTCTGGTAGCTACCCTAGTTATAACCTGAACTAACTAACGGTTGGGGGTCCCACCTGGAATCTGAACAATCAGTGCGCAACTCACTCTCCCAACTCGTTGTTACGCTGCTACTCCAAGGTTCTCAAAGTGGGCGACGGAAAAGGAACGTTCGACTTCCTGCCATCGGCGGCATCACTACGGCGAAGTTATGTATAGCATTTATATACTGTATATTAGTGAGAGGGAGGCGCTGTTAAAATATGTGATGTGCAACAAAATGCCAGTTCTTCAGAAGTCACATTGTGAAGTGTACATATGTAAATACATATCTATATATATATATACATATATTATATAGACATAGATGTGGACTGACTTATTTGATTGAAGAGGGAATTCTGACAGGAGTTATCGCCTCTTCCCTGTTGTCTTCTCTTTATTCTTGGTATTATTCTTTCACTATTGTTGCTTTTGTTCTTGCTTATTGTTTTTATCTTTGCCCTTGCTGAGTTGTTGTTGGTCACAGTTGGTCATGAGGCCTCCTGAATTGGTCTTGCCAGGATTGATGATCACTAACCACTTCCATTGGCACGTTCACCGGCAAGGCCTATCTGATATCATGACTAGATAAGACCAGAGGTTTTACACCTTTGCTACACACAATTTGACACTGTCATGCACCATTTGCCGTCACTACTCACCCACTACTTGGTGTTCAGTCGCGATCACGCACTGCTTCTCACAACACTCCATTGGTTGATCCACCAATTGGAATCGTTCATAAACCGGCCACTATTGGTGTATCATCTCCACCGGTTCACCATTGTCGCGCCAGCAACGGTTATATCAGCTAAGCATCAATTTATCATCATTGCCCAGGGTGAACCACTTTCAAGCCATCGTTACTAACCATGATTCATCATCATCGGCCATCATCGACCATCATCATCATCATCGGCCATCATTGACAGTTTTGTTTGCCAATATCAACCGTCATTAAATCAGCTGTGAAGGCTTAGCCATCATCAAACGTTACTTCAGAATCTGCTCGAGGTTTGGACATTAGTCATCATAATTATTTTTCATGTTTATCACTATTCAACCACAATTTAGCCATCACGAAACCAAGATGAAACCATCCTTAAGCAAAATCATCCATTCATGAAGCATCTATTACAACTCATCATTCAAATTCAATTGTTCAAAAGGATATCATTTAGCCATAATTGAAACATTATCTGACCACTTAATGATTAACCACAATTTAACATCCCATCCATTATCCTAACACTTAGCTGCCCATGTGCTGATGATGGGCTAACCACTTGACCATTCATTAAGGATGCTTAGCTGCTTGTCAAAGCACCACGATCGCTCGCCCAGTTGCCATCTCTCGCAATTGTTCGGCATACCAGTCCAAGGCCTAGGAGGTAAGACCCTCAAAAAATACATGTCATTACAATCAGGAGGAGGTCCCTGGCTTTATCAAGCTTTATCCACATTCAAAAATCAGAGAAAATCGGCAATCAAAGATCATATTTTATTACAATCAAAAAAGAATATTCCTAGACAGAGCCTTGAAGTTTGCATGGCATTGGTATCCCCCGTTAGTCAAAATGATAATTAGGTATCATCAGAAAAATATATGTGGTGGCATATAGTGCAGTCTTGCAACTTGCATGCATTCAACCAATGCAATCAAGCCGGAAACAACTGTCAAGGTGAAGAAATGCTGGATGGATAACAAACAACCGCCAAACGCGCATCTGATAATTGAAAATGAATAACGACATGGCTGATAATAACAAACCACATACCCACCTGTGTATGTATACACAATCATAAGTGGAAAAACATAATGTGTCAGTCTACAAATGCGTATTTAGTAGACAGAACGAGGCTGGCTGGATGGTTCATCATGGTATATGGTTTATCATGGCCTCATGTTTGCCGCGGTGACTTTTGTGACTTTGCCTCAGCTCTTGTGTTCCATTTACATAACAGTTGCGGACACATGGTAATGACTGAGTACCAAAATGGTCTGTGAATCAGCAGATTTAACTATTCTTGGCTAGTCATGTTTGTTCTCCATTGTTTTCCCCTCGTTGTATTTCAGAATCCAACGTAGTTAACTCACCGTATCAACCAGCAACAAGCTTATTAGCCGCTAGATGCCATTAGTAGATTAGTAGTGGTAGATACACATTGACAAACCCCACCAGTTTACCTTAGATAGCTGGTGATTTACCATCAATTTTCTTCAAAAGGCTTATGAATCTGCACGACCTATGGATATACTCTTAGTAACAGTGACTCAGCGTATCACAGTCAACGCCCAAACAGCTCGGTTTCTGCATCAAGCTACAGGCGATTGCTTCTCATCGTGGGCAGCACAACACAGCATGGCGGCGCAGGCGTGTAGCCACCCAGTTGGGCCGCTACTGACACTATCAAATATCAACTGCAAAAAATATGGCCATGGGTCAATATTAACCAGCCAATAATAGGGGGCTTCAACCAACAATCATAGGGAAAACAATGGTTAATGATAGGGGAACCAGGGGTACAGGGTTTTGACCCACTGCCATATGTTGAATCAAGCAACTAATATACCACTTGATAGCTGGTTAAGACTCATTGGATACCAATCACAGGATCTTACATCATCTTACACTATCCATGTCTAGCAGAGGGTCGTTGGATCCAAACTAAACACAGAAGATCATCCAATTCGATATAGTTTGGATTCCCATAATTCGACTAATTTTGGGTCCCGATACAGAAAAACAAGATGACTAAAAATAGGATAAATTTGATTGATAATTTCGAATTCACCACACTCACTGGATCATTCGCTGCCGTGTGCTGACAAGTCGCTGCACAATTCTGAAGCCACAGAACGAGCAAAACACAAATAGTAGTGGGACAATGGCTAATGGTTCTTAATAATGCAAGATACGTACTAACAAAACAAATCAACCCTTGAAAACTCTGGAGGGTTGATTGACAGTGATTCTCAAAATGACCCACTGATGTTTTCGCTGTGTAATAATTCATGAGAACCGATCTCTTTTCATAGGCTGAATTCTTGGAATTTGTCAGTAGCAGGTGTGCAGATCAACCTACCATGATAGTGCTTTTTGATTGTTGGAGATGTTTCAGCATGATATCCATGGTTGATGAGTTCTGATGGAAATGTGAGATCCTTACGTTGTAGATCAACTAATGCTTGGAAAGGAAATACGAAGAATTTACTCCAAGATGGGTGTGAGATTGATTTTTGTGGGTAACATTGTTGGATCTTGTTACTGTATACTGTATACTTTATCATCCGGCAACAAACAACTGTACAAGAGAAAGCGATTGTACCTCTGTATCCTGCAAAGCTGGTAACGTACATGATGATATGGCTGACATGAACGCACTGCAAACAACCGAAGTGTCACACGAACGGCTCATCTCACAACCAGGATATATAGGTACTGGACCAGTTCATGATGATTACTAGAGGGCGATAAGCACCAACAAAAACCCTAGTCATGAGCATCAATGATCATTAACTCCTTCTAGGTGATTACTGCATCCCCCAGCAACCATCGTCATCATTAGGTAATGTCATGGTGAATGATTAATGGAAGATCCAAAAAAGAAATCTGCTCCCGGCTCCCCCTTCAGATGCTTAATCAATCATGTTTGATGGTGTCGGGTTGACCCTTGACCATATACAGGCTTTCCAGTGAGGGGAAATTACATA